>JAUTDX010002011.1:0-75827 GCA_030844895.1 Ambrosia x helenae
GTAACTTATATCAATAAAAGTCCATTGCATTTTCTTGTGTTTCTCTAGTAATGCTATGAATTCATCGAATTTGAAACTTATTCTGCTAAAGAAAGATACAAAGCATCCCAAACTCATGCGAAGAACTCCCACTGTTTGGAAACATCCATGGCCTTCGGGTCCACAAGCTTTAAGAACTGCAAAAAAAAAAAAAAAAAAAAAGTTAATGAAATGTACTCCAAACCGAACAAATGAATTTGGTGATGCATTTAATTTTAACGACTTACTGTTGAAATGAAGGGAGAACTTTGGCCATAGTCGCGCAGAAACCAAGCTACAAGATTTACCAATGAGAAGATAATGCCATACGTATAAACGGGCTTTCAATGCTTTGTTCTTCCTTACTAAGCACTCTATGCTCCTATGTTGCATAATTTGCCACTGAACCATCTCATCATTGGTTAGTTTGATGTCTACTAACACATCATCTTCAATCATTTCTCCATGCTCAACCATCCTAAAATTAGTTTTACGGTCGAAAACTTAATTACTCTTTGGAATGCTGGTGCACAAAGTTTTAATCAGATTGATCCCACATGAATGTTGATCATGCTTGATGATCAAAAACTAGTTAAATAAGATTAAGAAGCAATTAAAAGGTTAACAAACCTTTAAACTGTCTTGAATTTGTGGCACTGATGAAGTCTGTGACACTTAGTAGTCTCTCTTAAGGGAAGTGATCAGTGAGGCTCCTTGGATCTTATTGATTTTTTATTTAAAGTAATAATAAAATAATTAAGAAAAGGTAGCAAGGATCCAATTTGTCAGGTTTGAGTAATAATTGGGTAAAAAAGTCAGCTCAACAACTAAGTCCTAGTAAGTAGATACTGTTAGCAGACACTTCATTTCTTGAACAATCTATTATTGTTTACAAGCAATCTATATTCTTGGATTGGATTAATCTTTGCTTTTAAATTGTTTTATATATAAAAGAAAATAAACCCATATTATGGAAGTCAAAATAAACAAAGCCCATCAAGGAAACAGAATATATAAGAGGAAAGTTGTGTTCTTGAGCAAGATTATATAGTATATGACCATTACATTATATTAGCATATTCATTAGTTATTTAATAACCTTGGTGTGACTCAATAATATATATGAGCAGGAAATAGAGGTTTTTATTAAGTTTTTACTCAAATACATGTAACAGCTGTGAAAGATAAGATGTATGCATCTATTGTATTTGATAGTGTAAAAATGTTTGCCACAAGATAAATATAAAAATAGGAAGTGAGAAAAGTATACATGTGAATATGAAGAATGTTACTTTGAGTGCAGATGAAGCCATCAGTGAAAAACCAAACAGATGATGACAAAGGTGGTAGGTCCTAATGGGTTGAACTAATGTTAATGACGCGTTAAAGACCGTTGTTAGGAGTGTAACGGGGCTCAAGAATTAAATTAAATATACACTAATCTTATAAGAATAATAATCAAATCAAGGGAAATATATGGCCACATGTTGTGTTGAGTTAATAAAACTAAAAAAATAAAAAATAATCTCATTGCTTAAGTAAAGCTTTTTGGTGGAACTGAATGTGATTGTTACTTGCTTCCTTTTGTGCTGTTTTAATTTCGTTGGTTGATAAATGGGATGAATCATGCTAATTCATATGGCATGGTTATATTGTTAGGTGTTGCATGATTGGTTTAGGTTTGTCCTTTTAAATAAGTGCATTACTTAACCATAACTATGACTTATTAACCAATTTGTCTTGTATTACCAAAAAAAAATAATAATAATAATAATAATAGTAATAGTACTTCGATTTGTTTCAGAAAAATAAATAAGGCAAAAGATGAATCAAACAAGTTTTTGAACGATTAAAAATGAGTAACGAGATAAATCACTATGTACAAAATCCATTTCGATACTATAATGCACTTAGTTCTAACATGTGTAACGTCTCAAAGTGATATTTCTTTTGTTAATTGAAATCGAAAACCAAGTCATGAGTCGACTGAGTCTACATTAGCATTTCAAACGTATGAATGGGGTGAGGGGTAGAAAATGTGTCGGTGACTTCTAGAAATAAAATAGCCGTTACTTAGAACAAAACTACACGTTCCAATATTTTAGAGTTAAATGCTAATTTAGTCCCTGGGGTTTGTCAAAAATTACCACTTTCATCCAAATCTTTTTTTCTTGTCATTTTAGTCCCTGTGGTTTCATTTTTTTGTCATTTTAGTCCCTGTGGACTAACAAGATTCGGATGAAAGTGACAATTTTTGACAAACTCAGGGACTAAAATGACAAAAAAAAAAAAACCACAGGGACTAAATTGACAAGAAAAAAAAGATTTGGATGAAAGTGACAATTTTTGACAAACCTCAGGGACTAAATTGGCAATTAATTCAATATTTTATCTTTACCTTAAGACCGGGTGTACTGGGGGGCGCTATGCCCCCACTTTTAAAAACTCGCGCCCCAAACACCATAACTTGTAAGCGCTATGGAACCAAAACCGGGTATGGCGTGATTGTTATAACGCCAAAACCATTTTGCCACATCCAATTAAAACGTGACACGTGGCCTGGGTGGGGGAAGAACGGTCACTTTTTTAGATTAGGGGGCTCCATATATAAAGCCCCACCACTACACCCCTTTTTCAGTTTCTCTCTCCATGCTGACTCAGCAGCCACGTGGACCAATCAGGAACGGGGGCTCCATATATGGAGCCCCCCACTACACATGGTCTAATAAATTGCCCAACATATGAGATAAAATAAAAACATGCCGACCGGTGTGAAATGAAGTTGGTGACAGTAGGCAGGAATTACAACATTGATTCAACATGCTCAGTAACAATACCAATATTTCTAAATTCTAATTTGTTCATTAGATTTTAGTTGTGCTTCCAAACAATAATCCTTAAATTTCTTTTGTTGGTTTTTAGTTTTTTTAACAGGGTGTTCCTGATCCGATTTTGACGGCTTTTTTGTCAAACCGTAAGCCAAAATGTCACTACTAATTTTTCAATAGGAAGTGAAACCGAAACCGAACCAAACCATATGGTCAAAATTTCACACCTGCCAATCCCCTTATGGTGGAGTGAAAAATTAGTAGTGAAAGTGGGCCGGGTTTTACCAATTCTTCATTGTCGTGCCTTCGGGCGGGTGGGGGTTGGGTTTTCCCCAATTTTCGGATACTACATGGGCCGGGTCTTGGCTACCCAGCTGCTCAAGGTACATATGGGCCCTCCACTAGGTGGTCGTGGGGGTTTGTCCATGGTGTGGGGCTCCCCATGGGTAGTCGGGCAGAAATGTTAGTTGGTCTTTCAAAAAAAAATCATTTATTTTAATGAACTTTTACTTTTATGTATTATATAATTATGCATAGTTATTGACATATTGTTTCAGTATAATTGAAGTGAACCAGTAGAATTCCTCTACATGTTGAGGTGGGAGTTAGCTTGGTATCAGTTCAGTTCACTACTAAACCGGCACTTATGTTCAAAAGGATACCGTCACGTGTTTTACATCAATTCAAAACTGAATAAACGAATATTGTTAACGGTTCTGAAACTAGCGACCAACTTTTTAGCGGTTACATCCCTTAGATTGATTAACCTTTTTTTGTTATTATTTTTTTTTTCCTAAAGTAGAATAAATTAAGGAATACAATCAATGCAAATCAAAATGCTTAAAAGTTTGTTTATCTCTCAACTAAAGGTGTGAATTTTTAGCAGGAAACAAGAACGCTACACAAACTTAATATTAAATTTATGGGTTTGGGACCAACATAAATGGGTTCGGGCCAGTTTCAAGTTCAGCCAACAAACCTACTTAGCTAGACAGGCCGTATTCGTGTCGCGGGTTGACCCATTTAGCACCTCTACTTTCAACCAACACCAACTCGTTTATTCTTTTTCACAAAACATAACATCCATTAAGCAACATTGGAATTATATCAAAATATGAATCTAATGATCAAAAATTGTTCATAAAATTTGCCTTCAATAAATATCCGCATGCTAATCAAGTTGCTCTAACTCTCGGATTAAAATCACACTAAGCCAGCCTTCCGTGTGTTATTTCGTCAGTAGAATGTATGTCAATCAGTTGCAGTATCACATGGCAGGCTAAAAGCCCATGCCGCCCATTCCCCCACCCATGCCGCCCATTCCCCCGCCCATTCCTGGAGCCGCTTCACTAGCTGGTTGGGGGATTTCAACCACGATAGCTTCGGTGGTAGTCATCAAAGAAGACACACTACACACAAACAGAAAAGCAGGTCAGTAATCCGATATAATATAATCAAATCAAATCCAACCCAACCCAACCCTGGTTATATTAACCAACCTTGCTGCATCAACTAAGGCTGTTCTAATCACTTTAAGCGGGTCAATGATTCCATTTTTCACCATGTCCACATATTCACCTACATATCAACAGAGTTCATAAGGATTTCCCCTTCCAAAGGAATTACCTATCAACAATGATTCAAAATTAAAAAAGAAATAAAGAAAAAAAAAAACACATGTTCAAACCTTTAGCTGCATCATACCCAAGATCTGGGTCATCCTGCTCTAAAAGCTTACCAACCACAACCGCACCTTCCACTCCGGCATTAGAAGCAATTGTATGAACTGGCATCTGCAAATAGTAGAGTAAAAACACAAAAAACAGCGCTATTAAGATTGGTCTCAACACATAATGTTTCTTCGTTTATCCAACGAAATAAGCAATTATAACTAATGAGAAACTGATTTTTAGTTTATTTACTATGAAATGAATAAATATGATACTCTTTTCTGTTTTGAACGGATAAATATGATTTTACGAAATTTAGAAGGCCGTGTATGAAATTTTGAAGTTCTAAAAAGACATAAAATTGCACCATAAGTTTTTTTGTTTTTTTTTTTGTAAGAATGCAAAAACGTGTTTTATGGGGCAACCAGATCAAAACATCCTGTTTGACATGTACTAGCTGTGACTGTTCTGACCTTTAGTGCATTTTGAATAATCTGAACGCCTATTTTCTGATCAAAATTGGCTGTCGGCAACTTATCCAATTCTTTAGATGCATACAGAAGCGCAACGCCGCCACCTGCATAAAATGGAATTATTTTATCTGTATTAATTCTTTAATGATTAATTCAGAAGCATTACAACAAAAAAGTTAACCAATATACCTGGAACAATTCCTTCCTCAACAGCCGCCTTTGTGGCATTTAAAGCATCTGTAACCCTATCTTTTTTTTCGCCCACTTCAGTGTCACTAGCTCCTCCAATCTAAATTTAAGGAGAAAAAAAATCATCATTTAAACATAACCACAGGCCGTTTCTAATAATAAACTACATAATAATCGAGAAAAATGACCAGACCTTGAGTACAGCAACACCGCCAGAAAGCTTGGCTAACCTTTCTTGCAATTTCTCTTTATCATAATCAGATGTGCTAGACTCGATTGCTGATCTTATCTGAAAAACAATGTCGATTAATATTTCTTTTATTTCCTTAAAATGTATTTTACAAAATCATTTTTAAATTGCACCTGTTCGCATCGTTCTTCTATAGACTTCTTATCACCGGCACCATCAAGCACAACTGTGTCATCTTTGGATACCGTGACCTACAACATTGATAGTGAATTATATACGAGCCTTAAAAATTTAATCACTACTTGCTATTAATACTTGAAGTGATGCAACGAACCTTTTTACAAGAACCGAGCATTTCTGGCTCCAGATTCTCAAGATTCATACCGAGTTCTTCAGTTATAAGCTGCAGGTAAAATGCAATGCACGTCATAAAGGATCTATCACACAGGAAGAACCTTTTCATTCTCTTTTAAAAAGTTGAAGGATTTAATTTCATCATGCAAAAGGACTTCTTTATCGAAAAGATAAAAGCACGGACTTTCCCGGTAACTTTAAAACATTAAGGAATCTAACGATGTGAATATAAAGCACAGGGACTTGTAGTTGTGTATATATTCAGCATAAGCCTGTAGTTATTTAAAAAGCATAGAATTGGACAAAAAGCATTGACGGGTCAACCCTATCCATCACATATAAAAAAAGGAATCGTGTTGATGCATTACTAAACCTACCCATTCGCTACTTGTAAAAATAAATTTCATTTCCATTTCCATTTATACAACATCAAAACTCACCTGACCACCGGTAAGAGTGGCAAGATCTTGCAAGTTTGCCTTTCTGTTCTCACCAAAACCAGGTGCTTTTATAGCACATACCTATACAAACAGTCAGTTACATAAACTAAGGACAATAGTTATTCAAAAATCCAGAGATAATAATTTAAAATTTATGAAAAGAATACCTTAACTCCAGCACGAAGCTTGTTAAGAATTAAGGTAGCCAATGCTTCACTTTCCACATCTTCAGCGACAATTAACAGGGGCCTTTGTTTCTGAACAAAAATCACAATACAAGAATAGATCAACAAACACAAATGATTTTATAACTAAACTTATGATGGAAAAACTAGTCAATTAGGTTAAGTAGATTTGAGGACAACACTACCTTCAGTGCCAACTCTAACACTTTAATAACCGAAGTAATGTTTGAAATCTTCTTCTCGTGTATTAGTACAATAGGGTCATCTAGTTCCTGTAAAATATCAATGAATGTGTGTATTGTATTGTATTAGATAAATATAATACACTTTATATACTCATATTCGAACAAAGTAATAATCGCATTACTTACACATTTTTGATTTTTTTGGTTTGTAATAAAATGTGGAGATATGTATCCTCTGTCCAACTTCATTCCCTCAACAACTTCTAGTTCATTATACAATGTCTTCCCATCCTACATCAGTTCATAATACAAATGTTGCAAAAAAAATAAGTAAACCATCTGATGTAAATTAAAACAATAAGTAAACTATCTGATGTAAATTAAAACAATAAGTAAACTAGATGCAGCTTACTTGAATGGTGATGACACCCTCTTTCCCAACTCTCTCCATAGCTTTGGCTATTAATTCACCGATTTCACGTTCTCCGTTTGCAGAAATTGTACCCACCTGTTACTTATATTACATTTAGTTGCCCGTTAAAAATACATATTTTGCACTAAATCTTGACCATTCAATCATTATTTTATTTTTTTGATACAAAATTGGCAAATATAAATATTCTAGTGTTTTGAAAGGATAATATGCTGTTATGAAATTTTGAACATTAAAGGATATATATATCATATCATATCATATCAAATATAATATACCAATCCACCAACCTGTGTGATTTCCTCAGATGTGCTTATCATGCGGGCTCTACTCTTCAAATTTGTTACAACCGCATCAACCGCCATGGAAATACCTCGCCTGAGGTCCATTGCATTCACACCAGCTGCAACCGATTTGCACCCTTCTGAGAATATTGCACGTGTAAGGACTGTTGCACAAGTAGTACCTGAAACATAAACCATTATAAGAAATGCGACAAGAGATCGTTATAGTTATTAAAAAGAGCAATTGAGCATAAATTCATCATGGAGTGAATATTATTACCATCACCAGCAACATCGTTTGTAGCATTAGCAACTTGTTTCACAAGACTTGCACCAACATTCTTCACTTTATCATTAAATTCAATGGCTTTTGCAACAGTTACTCCATCTTTTGTTACTTTTGGTGCTCCGTAACTTTGCTCAATCACTACATTACGCCCCTAGTAAAAGATATTTTTTTATCAATCACTAAACTATACAAGTTCAATATTAGCTCAGCCCTTGAACAATATATTAAAATTTAAAAATTAAAACACATGTGAGGTTTACAGTAACCAACATATAATGATTCACTAGAACTCCAAGATTTACACAGATGACCCAAAGATGTAATTTTTATAGGATATGCAAAAAGGGATTGCGCTAAGCTTGTTGCCCGTTTGCCTTCTATTTCGAAAAAAATCACAACTAGTAAACTATGAAGAGAAATTAAATAAAGATTAAAAAATTTAAAATAATGGGTTATAAAAGAAGGTACCTTTGGACCCATAGTAACTCTAACAGCATCAGCAAGCTCTTCAACACCTCTAAGCATTAAAGCCCTAGCATCAACTCCAAATCTTATGTCTTTAGCTGCATAGTTTCTACTCAAATTCAACCTATTTCCAATCTGTTTTTTAAGTATGCAGATAGATACATATTAACATATTACATAAGTGGGTGTGTAAGAATTATATGATAAAGAGATGGGTAAATCATACCAGTTGGGTTCTGTTGGTTGCAATCCTGAAAGAAAATAAGAAGAAGAAATAGTGGCAAAGTAATAAGCTTTTTGAATAAAAAAACAAGAATCTTGATTAATTAAGTGTAATTGTGATGATTAAGAAATAACCTGGATTTAGAAGCAAGATTTAATGCGAATCGATACATGATTGGTGACAGGAAGAAGAAGACACAAGACTCTGGAAGAAGAAGAAGAAGAAGAGAGAAGAATAGGGTTTATGAGATGAGGTGTGATGTGTCCAGGGTTTAACTTTTAAGTTTTCCCCTTCTCCAAGTATTTCAAATAAAAAAAAATAATAAAATAAAATAAAAAAATAAAAAGGAAAATTACCAAAATAAACATCTGATTCGTCTAAACATTAGGGACGAGACACTCTTTTGCGTCTACCAATCAGATGATTACACGTTTAAAGTTTTCAGACGCTTTAATTTTTAAGATCATTGTGTCTAAACTTTAGACGCGAGGTTGTTCTTTAGACGCAAATGGACTAACCTATTTAGACGCGAAGGATGCGTCTAAACAACAGTCTCGTGTCTAAAGTTTAGACGTATAGACCTTAAAATTAAAGCGTCTGAAGACTTTACACGTGTAATCATATGATTGGTAGACGCAAAAGAGTGTCTCGTCTCTAGTGTTTAGACGCATCAGATGTTTATTTTGGCAAATATGCTTGGTCAAATGTTTATTTTGGCAATTTTACCAATTAGTCACTTTTATTCCGTTTTAAATAAAGTTAATACATTATATTATTTATTTTAATTTAGGTTAGTAGGTTACTAAAAGATAACATAACTAGAGGAATAAATTATGAAGTATTACATAGAGTTTATGTACATTATATACGCATCAAAATGATTAAATGAATACTGAAGGGTTGTTTGGTTGATTAAGTGCTGAATTATTAATAAGTCTGAATGGTTACGAGGATTTGAATGGTTAAGTGCTGAAGCATTAAGTATTGTTTTGTTAGACCTCTAAATGGTTAGTCTTCTTGTTCCACATTGGTAGGGGAAGTAAAAATAGATTCATTCAGTGCATAATGGTTCAATAAAATTTCAAGTGTTAATGGTTCAACCTTACTCATTCCATTCAGATGCTGAAACAAATGCGCTGAATGAGCTGAATGCTAAATCATTCAGCGCTGAATAATTCAGAGGCTCATTAAGAGCCTTACCAAACAGCCCCTAAGCGTTTAAAAATAAGGGTAAATTAAATGTACCCACATGTTATGACTTACTATAAGATAGTATAACTACAGATATTGATTCATTGTTCTTAATTTGATGACAACTTAAATGTTATTATTGTTTAGTGACATTTTTTACAGAGAGTTCTTTTAATATAAAAAGTGTAAAATGGAATAAGAGGTTGACACATATCACTAGCTAAAGGTATTATAGTTCATCATCATAAATGTTGATTTTTTTAGGATTTATCTCTATTTTTTAAATGGCTATAACTTTTTCATACTACATTTATAAAAACAAACTTTTTATCCTTTTTCATTTGCATACCCCATTGTATATTGTAATGACATATGAAAGTATAGCTTCTTTTTCACCTCCAATTTTGTTGTTATTTTTTTCTAAGTTCACATCGAAGCTTTAAAGTGTCTTGAGAAGGAGACAAAGTTGTACAGAGACTTCACTCGAGCAAAAGGTACACACATAGAATTAGAAGTAGGTTTTATGAGTTATCGAGTATTGATTTTTTACAAAAAAAAAATCGGAAAAAAACGACCTATTCCTTTATGGTATACACATTTTCTCACATCATATTATATTTTTTTATCCCGGAATAAATTAGTTATTATATATTAGTTTTACAATTTTGATAGACAGTAAGCATGACATCTATATCTGTCCATATTTATTATATAATAAATAAAAATGGGTATGCCACATGCTACTAGGTGAGGTCTTTACACCCATTAATTTCTCTTCAAAAGTCTTTTTCTATTCATGTGCATGGCCCCGTAATTTTTAAACGTTGGTAACCTTTATATACAATATTTAAAAAAAATGCACCAAATTAACGAATATTTTATTATCTTTTCAACAAGCACTATAGTGCTATACAAAAAACGAAATAAAAATTGATTTTTAGTGGATTTTTGTTCATGCAGATAAAAAAACATAATGTGCTAAGGTAATTCATTAATCATGTTTACGCAAGTTACTAATCGTGTGAAGATAATATATATGTTTTTGAACCTACTATTACATATAAGAATCCGCTAACTATATATTCACATATATAGTCAGTTTGGTAAGAATCTGATTTTTTTGTAGTTTGATTAGTGTTGCTACGATTATTGATTACAAAGGTTTCTAAGCCGGTTAGATGTAGCCTATGATTCTTAAACACCCGGTAAATCTCTAGCTGATAAGTGATAATTAGTCACCCCATCATGCATGCCTTTTAAATCAATCATCATCACATATTATTTGATATCAATTTGGTTAATTTTTTTTCAAGTTCACATCACAGCTTTATAATGTCTTGATGAAGTGACAAAGTTGTATAGAAACTTTATTCAAGCAAGATGTGCACATGTAGAATTAGAAGTATGTTTTATGAGTTATCGAGTGTTTCATTTGAAAAAAATTCCTAAAAAACGACCTATTTCTTTTACGGTATACATATTTTGTCACTTCATATTAGATTTGTCTATCCCGGGAAACACCCGAGGGATAAACTATTTATCCTATATATTAGTTTTACAGCTTTAATGAACAGTAAGCATGACACTCTTGTAAATAAATGGATTTTCAAGGGAATTTTTTTTCTTTAATCATGTTGTCATATGATCGGAACTTAAGTGGTGAGGCTGTTTGTTCAAGCGTCAAGGGAATTTTTTTTCTTGAATCGTGTTTTGATCGCAACTTAAAAAACAGTCTTTTTCTACAGATGTGGTCCGCAGACTGCAGACATTTTTACCACTGGAAAAACAAGCAGCACGTAGGTGTATACAATTTGGATACATATTCACCACCAAAACAAACGGTAGAAATATGATAGATCTAAGGCTCGTTTATGATACAGAAATCACCACACAAACAAGCAATATGGCAACGATATCCAACCTAATATATAGACACACCACTACGGTTACAAAATCAGGTCTAAGTACACACCCAATGTGCTAGCTAGATAATGCACCCCAATTAATGTTGTTTCAGTAAGGTTGTTGCAAAACTTGAAAGAATAACAAGAAATAAGATATACAAATGTGAGAAGATACAAGCAATCTAACCACGGGACTTGAAAGTTGAAACAAAAAGAGAAGAGGTTAAGTTAAGATGTTTTTATTTTATTTATTCAGAATATTTATAATTAAGTTTAGTTGTATTCAAAGGAACAAGATCAAATGAGTTTTTCAGGTTTTGGATTCCAAGAATATTGCTTTTCCCAAGCTGTGTGATTGACATAGAAGTAGAATCCATCATCCTTGATCTCCCAATTACATGTATTTCCTTCCTTTTTATTTTCATAACACCATAGTGACAAGTTGTTATTGAAGACATCAAACATTTGTTCAAAATTTTTCCACCAAAAATGACAGTAAAAACGAGTGGATCCGCCGATTGCGTTGCAAAACGACCACTCATATTCAAGGTTTGGTGAACGAAGAACGTGAGTTCCCAAATCATCATCTTTCGATTGACAATGAACGGTCACATCATCGTTGACGATATCTGACTTGATGTGTACAATATACCCATCTACAAATATGGAGCATTTTGCATTAACAACATTCAAACCTACAAATATCAATACAAAGATAAACTGATTTTTCATTGTTTATGTCAACTTGAAAGACCCAATCCATATTATTCATACATATATACCATCTGTCCATTGTCCATGTAATATCAATACGATACAATAGTATTCACGTAATAATATCAAATCGTATAATATGTAATGATGTCACCATGAACAATTAAAATTATATATAATATTTTAATTAATATATACACGTATGCATTAGCAAAAAGTGATGTCATCTCAGTGTCATGTAGGTAAAGTCAATGACTAGGCGTTATGGAATAACCACCGTACAATCATTTTTGCTATTTTTTATTTTTTATATAATTTTTTTAAATGTAAAAAATATAAATAAATAAAACTACATTAATATTAAAATAAATATACGAAACTTAAAATAAAAATTAAAAGAGACATAAATTAAAAGTTACAATAAAATTAAAAAGACATAAAATAAAACAAACTAAAAAAAAAGACTAATGGAAAGAAGTGTTGCGGGGGTGTTCACGAATTTGTTGTTTCATTTGATTGAAAAATACTATATCTACCTCCGGTAAACCCGAGTGATCTTTTTGAAGAAAGGCAAGGTTGTTGGCGACGTCTTCTCTAAACAAAATTAGAGGGTCAATTTTATGGTCCAAGTTTCCGACTACGGCAACTCTATCAGATTTAGGTGTAGTACTTTTGGAGGATGATGCTCGAGATTTATTGTGAATCGCTTTGCTTTTGTCTCTCCCAATTGGACGTATTAGTGATTCCACTTACGGTTCCCTTTCGTTGTACAAGTCTAACTCGTTGAGATTTATATGCAAACGAGCATCCATTTGGTGCTACAGTTTTTATTATATGTCACTTCGAGGATTTTCTAAAAATCCCTATATTTGGCGAGTCTTGGCATTGTAGTGCAGGGATGATAGAGTTTTTTTGACAAATTAGTGTATTTTTTTAAACTTTTTGTGACTTTGGTTGTTGTCAGAATTCAAATTGCGAAAATAAGACTTCCGCAATCTAAGATTGCGGAAGTGATGACATGGCTAATGAGTTGGACAAAAGCCTAAGCAAATGTGGAAAGGCAGGTCGAGGTGGCTGCTTTGTGTGGTTGTGGTTCGATGAGATGGCACTTCTGCAATCTAAGATTGCGGAAGTCAAATCTCTCTCTCTTTTTTTTTAAGAGTTACAATCGATTTTGGTTTCCTGTTTCTTGATTAAACTATTCTATATTCATACAGAAAGATCTAATGCTAAAGCAAATTGTTGATTTTATGTATTCCTTTTTATGGAGCCCTGGAAAATCCGATGGAGGTGCTTTTGTAAATGGAGCAAATTCTGTGACAGATGCAGTTGCAAGGCTAGATATTAGTTCACCATCAAATTCTGATACCACACAAAGTGGTGCTCCAAATTGCACATGTGGAATGCCTTTATGCATTTGTGTGGTGGCATCAAATGATGATGTGCGTAGGCAAGTGATTGTCATTATACATCACCCTCTATTGTATCTTATTATCCTTATATTCTTATAAGCTTTTGTTTTTTTTCCTTTGCAGCCTAAACCTATCCCAACATCCAAAGCTCCAAAGAAAGTAGAAACCGCACCTAGGAGTAGAGCTTCTTCATGGAAATGGAAAAAAAATATGTTGGTTGAATGTTTTTATGTTCGATTGATTAGGATGTTCTAAACGAAAAATAATATAACCAATATATAATTAATACAAACTCAATTGTAACTCAAAAAAAAAAAGATTTGAATTCCGCAATCTTAGATTGCGGAAGTGCCATGTCATTATCCATCTCACCACTTCCGCAATCTAAGATTGCGGAAGTCCCATTTTCACAATTACTTTTCTGACATACTCCAAAGTCACAAAAAGTTTTTAAAAAAACTCTATTTTATCAAAAAACCTAGGGATGATACACATAGCTTTGGTTAAAGAACCTTGAATTGAAAAGATTAGAAGGGTTGTTGGGATTACTTATCGGTTATGTGTTCGGTTGTGGGTTTGCAAAAAAGTGGTTGGGTTGTGGGCTCAAATGCATGTTTGCAAAGCAGATTTCTTGGGTCCCAAGGTTTCATATTTCTTTTGCTAAAAAAGTGTGGATAGGATGCGTGTTTTGGTGCAAATAGATGTATAATTCTTAAATGGTTTAGCATTTGTATTTATAGTAAATTAAAATTAAATCAAACCCAACCCCAACTGTCCACATCCAACCAACGTTCGAATGTTCCTTGTTAAAAACGCCCCGACAGCTAATTTCCCCAACGACCGTTAGTGGGTTGGCGGAGACATAACAGACCGGTGCGGTGTGCAAGCTTGTTACGTGCCTACGTTGCCTCTTCCGCCATTCCACAACGCACACTCCAATATTTACATTTAAGACTTGTTGCTAGCTGTTAATTAAAAAAAAAAACGACTACATATTTCTAGAGGATGGCGTTAGATTGCTGCAAAGTACAAGATGTTGCAGAGGACTACATTGAGTACTTTTCATGTTCTAATCCCAATTAAGGTTGATGCACAAGACAGTAAATAAGATGTATAAGTCTGAGAAAATGCAAGTAAATATGCAACTCAACGTGACTTTGAATTAAAATGAGAAGACGGATATATAGATTTATTCAGAAATATATATTATTAAATATATATTATTAAATTCTAAGGAACATTTATACACCATTAACCATAAGAAAGAGATGATTTGGGAATTGGTTTCCAATAATACTGCTTAAGCCAAGTACCATATTCAATAGGTTCATAGAAGTAAAATCCGTCTTCCCTGATCAACCATCGACATATATCTCCTTCGCGGCGACCCTCTCTGCACCATTCAGACATGGTGACATTGAACACGTCGAATATTTGCTCAACGTTTTTCCACCAAAAATGACAGAAAAAAAGAGTGGATTTAGTAAAAGATTGGCAAAATGACCACTCATAGCCGTTGTTTGGAGCACGAAGCACATGATATCCCAAATCATCATCTTTTGATTGACATCTAAGGGTCACATTGTCCCGAACGATACTTGAATGGATGTGTACAACATACCGATTTAGAAATACAGGGCACCCATTAACAATATTCAGCCCGAGAAACATCAAAACATAGATAAATAGTTTCTTCATCATATGTCTCATGTTCTCGGTCCACTCAAAAGAGTCATGAAAAATAAATAAGGACATATACTCATACAAAAATTAATATATAGACGCGTAATGTAAATAAATTATGATATATATCATCGAACGTGTAATGTGAAACTTATGATAGGATAGTATTTATGTAATCGTAGTTCATAGTGGTAGTAATAACAATTCATATAACATGTAATAGGATCGGCATGATGTATCAATTAATTATTATAAATAAATGTTATGATATGATATGATTCATGTACCTATTTTATTTTATTATTATTAGAACTACTAAAATAACCATACTGCTACTCGGCAGGAATTCGGTTGATATTGTTTAGGTTGTTGTATACCCAAAGAGGATGTCGATACGTATTTTATATCGAATGAAAACTATAAAAACGAAATCGATAACAATATCGGTAGTACCAACCCTAGTACAAACGTTGTTCGTCGAAATCGATAACAATACCGGTTGCTATTTTATAGGTAACGTGATCGGATGTCGCGGTCCGGTCAAAAATAATATCTATAAGTTTAACTTATCACCTTCAACTATGCAGTTAATGGTAATAGGGTGTCGAACCATGAAGAGTTTATGGTCATTGTTAGTGCTTAAGTTGATTGAAACTAGTTTATGAAGATGTCTAGTTGATTATAAAGTTTGCTAAAATGGTCATTTAAGAATTTGAGAATATTGTTAATTAAAGGATTACTTGCAAAATGTTTTACGATTTTAAAAATATTATTAAGTAGAACTTGTAAGTTGAATTGATTAAATTGTAAACAATAATAAAATGAAAAGGTTACACCCGACTCACAAGCAAGATACGGGTCCTATCACGATTGAGCAACAAGTAAGGTTGTAAAAATCACTAACGGGGTCGTTGTTGCAAGACTATATACTTTATCACTCAAGAACATTCAAACCCTAAATTAAAATTTGAGCAAATTAACGAATTCATTTCATGATGTTATTAGTGCGAGAGGAAATTAACTATCATTAATCCGACACAAGGTTAAAGCTTCAATTATAATTGTTAAAATGATTGAATACAATGAAAATAGGAAAATACCCAATTATTCATGAACCCTAATTTTTTACAAGCTACATCGGGTGAACCTCAATGATTTAGCCTCGCATAGTTGATAAAGTTTAATTGATGATGATAATGATGATTGAAGAAGGAGCCATGAATGATATTTGATTAAAGGGATTAAAGATTGAAGGTTGATGGATTGAAGATTGATAATGAATAATGGAAAACTGGTGATGAATATGTACGATGTTGGGTGTTCTTGAGGATTTAAGATAATAAAATATGATTAATATGGTGGTTTTTATCCTCCAATCTCGTTCTTGTAACCTCCCTTGCGAATTCTATGGTCAAGAGATTCAAAAGCCCCATTAAAAATCATAAAAAAACGAGTCAGATGTGAGGTTGACCAAGGACCCTGTAGGCTACGCCCAAAATTCAAGTCAGCTACGCGAATGAGCATGTAGGCCATGCCCAAAAGCTGAGTCGTCTACGCAAAAGGGAAGCTGACGCGAGTTTGTTGCTGTCCACCAACATCCTACGTGCCAGTTACAAGTCAGCCACGCCTAAAAAGGCAGTGGCCGACGCGGTTGCCTCCTTTTGGCCTTTTTCCTCCGTTTCTTCCATCCAACTCCCTCTAGCTTCAATCCAAGGCCCCGTTAAGCTCCCGAAATACTTCTTTAACTTCATTAGACCTGTAAAACACAGACCTTATCAAAGTAGTGTATCTAAGATCATAAAATTGCATAAAAATATAATCATAAATACTAAAAACATTGGACTTTCAACCATGTATGATTACGAACATGTTGAGTATGATTTATTTGACTTGTTTGAATGTTATGAACATGTTTATTGGCTAAATCTTATACTACTCGGGTCTATGATGATTGGTTGTTGGTAGTTTGGTAGTTTTTCAGCTTTTGGTAAATTGTTGATGGATTAATAGTAAAGTAATTAAAGAACCTATTGATAATTGCTATAATGTACATGCATACTTTTCACTGATTTCTGAATATTCATTAGTTTGATACGAGTCTTTGTGAATATCTTTCATGTATAGACCGTATTAGTCTCTCTAGCTTGCGTACTGTAGCTAGTTTTTGGCTGAATTCCATAGGAACTATGTTTGAAAATTTAGAGGCTTAACGTGCTCTTCCTATCAAGAAACACTTTGAGATGAGGTTTTCCCTAGGTTCCCTTGCATTATTTGCCTTCCTGTGTCACATTGACATTCTTTAGATTACTCCTTCCACTTTTTGGTGTATTGGGATTGTTAAGAGATTGACTGTCTTGCGAGTACTTTAGTGTGTGTTAGAGAGAACGAGAGGTAATCCAACTAAACCAGGGAGATCAGAAACCTTTAGGATTCCTTTTAGGTCACACCCGGAGAATAGTCAGGGGTCCACTAGGTTGACTTAGGGTGTGATATCTTATGATCCTGGTTCCATTACGTTTACCTTATCCGAGAGAAAGCCGAATGTCACAAGCATGATTCTAGATGTGGGTAGTGTTTCCTCACCTATGGTATTTTCCTAGTTGCCTTAGTTGGTCGTGTTAGTTTAAGTTTATTTATATTTTACTCACAAAACCAAGACCCTTTTCAAAATTAAATTGTTAGGCCTTAGTTGAGTCGAACTTAGTTGTTCCTAGTTACTTTACTGCAATTGGTAGCTACACTTGCCTGTCTTTGTGGTCTAGTTTTAGAGAGTCTAGAATTATTACTAGGTGTCTTGCTTAGCGGTGACCCAGCATATAAGGGCAAGGGGGGTCGCCCGACCCCCCAAAATTTTCGCTCTGAAGTTCCGATTATATAGTATCTGTATAGAATTTTTTGGTATATACGGTTTCGAACCCCCATGACCGCTAACTTTCGACCCCAGTCAGAATTTTCAAGCTTTGTCACTTTTGGTTAGGTTATATTTTAAAGACTACATTTAGCACATCAACTGCAAATCAGTTACCCCTACTACAACAGTTGAAACGATGAAGTTAAATCTGTAGTTTCAAGTTGGAACTCAAAAACTTAATTGAGTGCAATAAAGACACTCTGCTTTTTTTCTTTTCTTTGTAGTTTCATTTTATTTCAGTTGTAACACATACTATAATGTTTTAATTACGTTTTGGTTTTTAATGTTTATATTAATTTTACAAACGGCTTTCCTACATTCTATACTATATAATAATCCGGCTACAGAAAATTTATTACTTTTTCCTTTACCTAAACTTATAGTCCTGCCTTGCTTAGACCATAAAACCCACATCTATTTCATCTTTGTGTATAGAGAAAAATCCCCCACAAAAGGTTCCACACTTTTACTATTTTCCTCAGGCCATCTATGAGAATCCGAAGTAATTTGGGGGACCTGTGTAAGTAGGAAAAATTGACCCATAAATGTAAAAGGTGATTCACCATATAACACCTAAAACATTCCAAATAACTATTAGAATTTTACCATATAACACCTAACATATTCCAATTAACTAAAAAAGATTTTTGTGTATACAAAATTTTCAAGTAAAGAACAAGACATCATTCAAACCACAATCACCATCCGAATTAACTACAACCACATGATTTTTTTTTTCTAAAAAAAAGTACTATAAGTTAAATCTTCCAAATGTTAGAAACTAAATATGAGGCATTCAAAAATACTTTTACTTTATTGTTTGTGCTAATTAAATTTATAAAGAACATCAAGGATAAACAAGTGTAGACTCATTTATAAGTTGTTGAGACGATTTTCCTCCTCGTTTCCAATCATATTGTTTAACCCACACTCGAGCATGATTATCAAAGAGATAAAAGCCTTCCCTCTTGATCCCCCAATGACATGTATTTCCATCCGAAAAACCTTGATAGCATACCTTAGCCATGGTGCGGTTGAACACCTGAAATGTTAGTTCATCGTCGGAATTGGCCCGCCAGAAGTGGCAGTAATAGAGAGTGCTTTCTAACCAATTCTCGCAGAATGCCCAACCATATTCAAGGGTTGTAAAGTTAAGTATATGAACTCCGAGATCATCATCTTTCGATTTACATTGAACCATAACATTATCATAAGTGATTTCTGTTAACATGTGTATAGCATAACCCTTTGTTATAAAACAGCCATCAACTGAAGAATTAACAAGGTTTAGCCATACGATTATCAATATCAAGAATGACAGATTTTTCATTATGGAATGTAACTTTAAGAACCATAGAGATTATACATATACACATATATATATACATACATACTATATATCTACGTTTCTATGCATTTGTGTGTGTGAATGTGTAGATGTTATCATTGAATATGTAATGTAATAATGTTATTATCGTGATCTACTATTCACGTAATACAATCCGAATGACCTTTTTCAAAATTATAATTTCTCTTAGATTATTATTAGTAGGTCTAGGTTCCTGTACAAAGTATATTTTTCGTACAAAGTGTGAGAAATCTATATAGTCATTGTGTTTTAAAGTTTGGCTATAATGTTTTTGATTCCTTTTGCATTGATTTATACTAAAAAACACCAAACGTTACAATTTAAAACACAATGAAATGTATTCTAGACATTAAATTTAAAACACACTGATTACTTTCTTCGTAGGGTGTTTTAGATTGCATGTTGAGAATACACTAATTAGTGTTTTAAATTGTTAATTTTTGTGTTTTTCTATATAATACTATGCCAAAGGAACATAAAACATCATGCCTAAAATTTTAAACACAATGGCTATATAGACTTCTCACAATTTGTACGAAACATGCACTTTGTACAGAAACCCCACCCATTATTAGTATATTATTAGTGTACTCAAAAAATCAAGTATTATTAGTATTAAAACACCAATTTTGAAAACTAAAATCAAGAATGTAATGTTTTTGTATCTAAAGAAACAAAACAGATAAATGGTTTTTTTTTTTTTTGAATTACGAAAAAGTTCGGTGATCTATAGGTGAAATGCCATACACTCCTCTAATCACAGACAATAATAGTGACCGGTCCAGTCACCAATTCCATAGAAACCTATCGTCCAGAAGGTGAAGGCTCACTGTGATAAAACCCCTTGTGATATTTTGTCACAAATAAGACTTCAACCAACAACCTAAGCCAGAGAAAATAATTGGTATGGCTAAAAAATATTGATTATAACTTTAATTTTTTTAATTGCATTAATTATATTGTTATATCCAGCATTAATTGAATTTCATCAATTGCATTATTTTATCTTAGACTAGATTATACCCCAGGAACGTCCCGATGTTGAGAAATCTAATATGACATATCAATTTTACATATGAAACAAAATGATGTGCTTTACAGTTTTAATACCTAACCTAAAACAATGTACAATTCCAATGCTAACACATTTTGAAAATATAATTTATATTTACTGATTTGAACATAATTAATGACTTGTTTATACATGATTAATGAATTACCTGAACACTTTGTGTTTTTTTCCTGTATGAACAAAACCCCACAAAAAATAGTCTTTTTTTCTTCGTTTTTTATATAGCATCATGGCACTCGTTAGAAAGATAATAAAACACTTGTTAATTTGGTGTAATTTTTTGCTTTAGAAAATCTTGTATATAAAAGATATTAACGTTTAAAAATTATGGGAGGAAACATGAAAGATAAATCCAATTTTGTTTTTAAATTTATTTTACTACGATTTTTTAAAAGGCC
The DNA here is from genome assembly GCA_030844895.1 of Ambrosia x helenae. NCBI lineage: Eukaryota > Viridiplantae > Streptophyta > Magnoliopsida > Asterales > Asteraceae > Ambrosia > Ambrosia x helenae. Next base: position 20,881 of record JAUTDX010002011.1, read on the forward strand.
ATAACTTTTCATACGTTAACAATTTTTTTTAAAATTACAATATAAAAGTAAGTATTTTATTTTCTTAAATTCCAGTATATTATTGCTATAGTTTTTTTCTTCAAATAAAAAATATTAACATGTTACGTGTTTATCAGTGTCTGTGTTTTTTATTGTATCACACGGGTAACCTGTAGATTTTATTAATTGAGTTTTGATTTAAGTGACTTTTAAATATATATTACTAGATTATTGCCTGTGTTACACACGGTTAAACAAATAAAAACCGCTTAAAGCTTTATATTATAATTAACTGAAATAAAACTAACGTAAATAATAGAAAGTTAAATATGCGTATGATAACTAACAAAAATACACAAATAGTTTGGATTTCAATGTTTGGTATTAGGACTAACTTCATTAAAATTTAACTAACTCCATAAAGTTTGATATTAGTTTGTAAATGATTGAAACTAGATGGACTGCTTTTGAAAAAAAAATAAAGTTTGAAAACAATTCCCTCCTGCCTCCTTCTTCTTCGCATTTCCGGTCACCGGAATAACCGACTTTTTCCGGCGAGGTCGAACTCGGTAAAACCGGTATTTAGGTCCACTTTAAACCAACAATCTTGTATGTGTTTGTATATATGTTATACATTTAAAATCTATTATGACATAAACCCTTGTTTGTGCAGCAGCATTCATTATTTGACATTCTTCATCATAGTTTTTGCTTTTGGTATTATTTGCCTTTGCTTAAAACTACATTAGTAAACAGGGAAAAACTTCAAACAACAATATATGAACAATTAAAGAGGGAGACATGGATACTCAGAGTGGTCATAACCATTAGTTCATCACCCAAAAAGCAAAATGCCCAGTTCATGTCCCTTGACATGCAATAAGGTTGCAAGTAGTCTGCACATAAGTTAATTAAAAAAAGATAAAAAAAAACAATAGAGCATAGTCAAAAACATTCATGCAAGCCGCGATTTCATCGCATCAACGGCAGTCAGTCGGTTCGCTGTCATGATGAGCAAAGAAGGCCACCACCACCGACGTAAGGGACGCGAACCAGTAGACGACCGCCATCAGTCTACAAAATCGGACATCCAGATTCAAAACCAAAGTTGTCGCCACCAATCACTCAACTAGTATTATACCCGTCCGCTGGGACGGGTTCCTGAAATTTAGATATTCAAACGATATGTAGAATAAAAATCTTGATAACGTCCTATCGAATTGGGATTAGTAGGCACATAAGTTGTTAATTTACGTACACGTTGACTCAAATTTTGTTGTTTAGTTAGCCAATTTATAATTCGTAACCTTTTTAGGAAAAGACAAACAATAACGAAATAGCATGAAATATAAAATTGCTTATATGAATTATTACTAAATTTGGTATCGTCGTAAGAATAATATCAATAGAGTTGATTAAAGTAAAGTAATTAAAAGCTTTCTTTTTTTAAGTTGGTTCCTATAAGATTTGATATACCACAAAATTGAAAACCCGAATATATAATTACTCTACTAAACTAATTATCGTATCTTCTTTTATTTGGAAGATTTGATGTATATTTCATTATTTCATTTGTGCTTAAAATAGTGGTTAGCTTAAACTTCTTCAACAACCCATCTTGATTTGCTTTATTCATTTGATATGAGTTATGTTAACATGGATGGATTAAATCTTGAGGACGTTTTAGTCTGTTTAGCTTCTTTTAAACAACTAAGCTTAAAATTGAAATATAATAAAATTTTCATATTACAAAATGTGTCTTCGACATTTGTATAATAGATTAATGAAAATTTTTATTAGAATGCATATTTCATGATTCCGAAACATTATATTAAATGGCAAAAAATGAGGGAAAATGAAAATACAAACTTGCAACAACCACCAATACAACTGACTTGGAAGTTGGAACCCTTCATATGGTCTCATATGAGTGGAGATCTTAACAAATAACAATGACAAACATCAGTCCCATCCAACAGGGCCAAATTCTACAAAATTCGCAATTATATATTACTGGAAAAAAAAGGTGAACATGAGATGAAATATATTGTTTGTAGCCTTTGTAAATTTACTAAAAAGTTGGTGAATGCATTCTTCTCCATGCCATAAATGTAGAAATCATATAAGAGGGGAGTAGCAATCAGTTGGTGCAATGTCGGAACAAATGGTTTATGATTACTTGAATGGCTGAAAACTTGAACCCAAGGTATACTGAAAGCAGAAAAATTCAAAGACAGGTAATGTGACAAGTATGGGTTAGTTATAAGAGTTTTCATGGGTTTAGGTTCGAGATGGGTATGATGGTAGGTGATAGCCACCCAATTTCTCGAAATGATCACATACCTGTTTAGTCATATTGAAACTGAATATGTCATATAATCTTGCAATATGAAGCCTTATATAATTACTCAAGAGTTATTGAACAGAAGAAAAGCACTCATTGTGCTGTCAAATAATGAGAAGTCTTCCAATACCGTTAAGGGCTATAGCTCCAGCAAGCAGGTCTTTAATCTGTATCAGCAAGATTTAAATTAGGCGGGGTGAGTAAAAAAGATTTTTAAAAAGCACGAAGCGCACAAAAGCGACGATGTCTAATACCGAGGCGTGCCTCAGGCCAAAAAAGCACAAAACTATGCACTTTTTTGGCGCCTTCTGGTTTTACTCTAGGCGCTAAGCGAAAAAGCGAATGACCTTGTGCCTAGGCGCGCATAAGGCATGCTTTTTAAAACCAAAGCGGGCTATATAGTAAACAATCACGAAAAAGGAACAATGTTTTTTTTACCTTAGAAGCTAGTACTTGGAACAAAAATGATAATAACCAATTTTTTACCTCAAATTCCGGTACTTGGAAGCTGGTAAGTGTTGTGATATATGCTTTGAGAACTTGCTGACCTTAGGCACATGAGTTGTTACTGTTGGTCCATCATCAACGCCAAATTAATTAAACCTACATTCAAAACATGGTGAAAATGGAAAAAGTCAAAAACTACCAGGGTGAAAGGTCATCAACTCTCTCCATAAAAACATAATTACATTAGCAACATAACGTTTGATAGTAATTGTGTATATGGGTTACCGATGCTTGACAGATGCTGATTATATAAAAAAGAACAATATAAAATGACCAAAAGACCATATTCATGTGGATTCAGATGATACATAAGAAAAGGGTAATTAAGTACTTTTAATTTGCACATGGGTAACAAATAGTGTACGTAAAAAATCGAAGAGCTTACCTACAAAGTCAATAGAGGATCAAATTTTTTTTATTTCAAAACAGTCTTAGAGATTTGAATGATACTACATGTAAAATGCATAAATCTCTCAAATTAAGTTTAAGCGAAAGGGTAGTTAAGTAATTTCAGTATGCAGCAGGCTTACACATACTTAAAACAAAATATATATAAAAAAATTACTTAAAAAGTCAAAAGATTTCAGAAGTCAAAGGAGTATGTCTGCAGATATTAATAATAATGTCAAGGAGATTTCAGAAGAGTATGGCTGCTTCTTTATTCAAACCAAGTATGCTTCTTGATATTTATAAAATATATAAATGCACACATGCTAAAAGAAACAAAAGTTACACATAACTAATTAATGCAATATTGCATACTTTTAATCATTTGAAATCATGAAAGCGAAATGTACCTGAACTGTGAGCCGGGTTTTTAGTAATTCAAGAGGATATGTGCATATAGTATAGCTAATGCCAGCCATCGCACCAGCATTCAAGGACTCAGGCACACGAATTTTTGCTTCATCTCCGGGCTTAGGTGCCAATTTATATATAGGGTAGGGATCCTAAGAGAACCAACCCCTATTTGAGAACTGAGAGAACCATTCTGGGCCACACATTTCATATAAAGGCAAAAAAAAAAAAAAAAAAAATTTTTTTTTTTTTTTTTTTTTTTTTTTTTGCTTTAATCGCACATTTTTATGCAAGGAAAATTTTTTTTTTTATTTTTTTGAATTTTTTTTCATTTATACATATGTGTATATGTCAATTATACATATGTGTATATAGCAATTATACATATGTGTATATAGCATTTTTCAGCTATACATATGTGTATATTTCAGTTATACATATGTGTATATTGCATTATACATATGTGTATAATGCAATTATACACATGTGTATACTGAAAAAAAAATACAAAAAAAAATAAAAAAAAAAATTTCTTACATATAAAGCAGCGATTTTTGCAAAAAAAAAAAAAAAAAAAAAAAAAAAATTTTTTTTTTTTTTGCCTTAGAGAAATGTGTGGCCCAGAATGGTTCTCTCAGTTCTCAATTTGGGGAAAGGTTCTCATTTGAACCAAATCCTATATATATATATATATATATATATATATATATATATATATATATATATATATATATAGGATTTGGATCATTTGAGAACCACCATTTAGGGAGAGAACCAAAGAACCAAGTGTGAACATGTGGCATTTGTGTAAATATGTTGTAAGGTGGCATTTTTGTAATTATGGTGTATAATTTTAGAAAAAAAAAAATAAAAGAAAGCAAACATCAGATATTACGTATACTTCTTCATCTTCTCCATCTATTCTTCAAAACCCTAATTTACTCCATAACCACCATTAACCACCATTGATCAATCATACCATGATACCACCTTACCATCACCGAACAACCACCTGAACACCATCATACTAGTGTCGAACCATCAATTAACCATAATATCATATCGTTTACCCACTAAATCGACTTCGAATTACATCAATGGCATCATCCGATTCTTCACGTGTTGGTCCTAATCCATCTATCAATGATAATGCAAATCATACGTCTGGTAAAAACCCTATGTCTATTTCATCTGGAAATCAACACATTGTTCATGTCTTCGAATCTATGTCTACAGATTCCATGTCTGCAGCATCCATTGTTGGTGTTTCTACAGAATCTGTTACATATGATGAAAGCTCACCGTCTAACGCACCAACATCCATACCTGCTAATGAAGGGTTGCAATTCGTACGATCTGAAACTAAAGGTATAATACTATCCTCGTCCATTATATTGTATTCATACATGTGCGTATATGACATATCGACTACAACATAACAACTATTTTACATATACTTCATAAATGCACATGTGCATAGACTACTGTTTTTACATATTTTCTAATATTTATACATTAGTTCTACTGATAGCCTAATTACCATTAAATGATTTATTTGTTTTGGTTTGATTGCCACCCGTAAAAACTTTGCGTAACACTTGATGTGTATGTACACCTGTTTATGTAGATATATATGATTAATATTTGTTTTGTACCTATGCGTGATTGATCCATGTATATAGTACATCTTTTTTACTGATGTCCTACTTATCAATTGCAAACAGTCAATATATTTTTTTACAATACATATTGATTAATGGTCTGTTATTGTTATACTATCATAATATGAATACAAACATAACATACATTTTACAAACACATTATACATGCACATGTGCATCACACAATGTTTGTTATATTTTGCATCAATTTCATACCACCCAATCTAATTTGTTTACTAATCATCCATTATCCACTTTTTTTTTAAAAAAAAACATGTACAGGAACAATAATGACTTCTGTGTATGCAACGCCTAATGGCACCTCGTACTGGATACCCGATGTTGATGATGCATACACGCCTGTTTTAAATAGTACATTCAAACATTGGGAGGACGTTATGATGATGTACAACACCTATGCGGCAAAATCCGGGTTTTCTACCCGTCTCAGCACAACAAAACGAAAAAAAGACAAAAACGATCCTTCCAACAAACAACTCACACATCGTTACATACTTTGTTCCAAAGCAGGCAAACCAAAATTCAAAGATTTTAATCCTTCTGACCCTCCCAAAAAAAAGCACCGTCGAAGCCGATTTACCGTTTCCGAATGTCGTGCACGACTAACAGTACGATATGACAACGATAAAAATCTGTATGAAATATATGGCTTCAATCCAATACACAACCATTGTATGGTTAGTAGTGACAATGCTGACCTAATGAAACAAAACAGACAACTTGGCTTTGAAGAACAACAATTCATACACAGAGTTAGTCTCAACAAGATTGGCCCGCATGTCGCACATAACATCCAAGTGTCTCTGAAAGGCGGACCTCATAATGTTCGTGGCACCAAAGATGACTTTAAAAATTGCACTCGCGACATACGTTTGTTCATTGGTGAACGTGATGCGCAACTCATATTGGACACAATGAATGCCAGAACCAGAAATCTCAAAGAGTTTTATTTCGATTATGTTGTAGTTGACAATGAACTACGATCATTCTTCTGGGTTGATTTCGTGTCCTTGCGCAATTATGAATCCTTCGGTGATGTGTGTGCATTCGATGCCACTTATGACACCAACAAGTTAGTCTTTACTGTTCACTTTCAATATTTTTTAATGTTCGTATTATGCATCACATTTAGACAACAGTTATTGATAAACAAAAGTTGTTATTAATTGTTTAATCAATTTAAACATGTATGCACATATGCATATATGTATATGCACATGTGCATATATATGTATATTCACGTGTGCATATACATATATGCACAAGTTAGTATTCACTGTTCACTTTAACTATTTTTTACTGTTCATACCTTACAATTACAACATACTAACCTGATGCACATGTGCAATCATTATAACTCCCAGGTACAACATGATCTTTGTACCGTTCACTGGTGTTGATCATCACAAAAAATGTGTTACATTTGGTGCTGGCATGTTGTATGACGAGACGATTGAATCATACACGTGGCTACTCAACACCTTCTTGACTGCTCACAAACATCGGCAACCAACATTCATACTCACCGATCAAGATGCCGCCATGAAGCAAGCCGTATCAACTATATTCACCAAATCCATCCATCGTTTGTGTATGTGGCATATTATGCGAAAACTTCCGTCCAAGGTACATCATGAATTATTTCATATTAACAATAAAACATTAACTATAAACATACTAATACTACTCTATGACTAAACTGACCAATTCTTATATTATGTTTAGATTTCAAAAGACATCTTAGACAACACAACTCTTCGCTCTTCCATCCATAAATTAGTATGGAACTTATTCATTACTCCTGACACGTTTGAATCAAGATGGCATCTATTAATGGAGGAGTACCAACTGACTAGTCACCCTTGGTTGTGTGAAATGTTCGACATTCGACATAATTGGGTCCCATGCTATTTCAGAGAAATCTCCATGTCGTGCTTAATGAAAACCACCTCAAGGTGTGAGAGCTCAAATGCGCGTTTTAAAGTTAACTCTAAGTCCACAGACACATTGGTACAATTCCTCATGTGTTTTGACACATCCATTGATGATCAACGCCACACCCAACGCAAAATGGAATTTGAAAGTGATACTTCAACTCCCCGACTAAGCACAGGCCTCCGTATAGAATCACACGCCGCTGAAATATACACGTGGTCCATGTTCACTGAGGTGAGAAAAGAGATATATATGGGCATGATGCATTGTCTACCTATTGAACGGCCAACCGACGGATCTTCAAACATCAAACACTATACTATCCGGCATTGCAAAACAAACATGGACTATGTTAATGAATTTGAGGTACCTTCATATTATTACTTTATTGGATAAATAGAAAAAAACTGCCAAAATACCCTTATTGCACATGTGCAACATCCATACTCATCATTTTACCAACATTCATCAACCACCATAAACATCTATATGCAACACACATATGTATTACTACATGTTTGTATCATTAACTTTATGTCATTTCCTTCCAAACACATCAATATGCACATGTGCATACTTTCAATAATCATGTATTTCATATTATAACACTCACATACATGCAGGTTGCCCTTAATGTTTCTGATAACACCGTACGCTGTACATGCATGGGTTTCATCCGTCTTGGTTACCTATGTCGTCATGCATTCTGCGTGTTTCGATACAATCAAATCGACCGTATTCCATCACGTTACATTCAGCCAAGATGGAGACGGGATGCCCTTCCAGCCGTAGTTCACAGCATATCCAACATGTACTCATCTGACACCAACGAGGTTGCTGTTTTAAGGAATGAAATATCAGAAATTGTTTCACAATGCATGACCCGAGTTAGACGCAATCCTGAAAATCTACGTGCCTTGTCGGCAGAATTCAAACAAATCAGAAATCGCATATTCAAATCATTCCCTGATGAACCCAAATGCAACCAAAAAACAGCCAACATCAGTGATATACTTAACCTACCTGCTACTTCTGATGTCAATGTTCATCCTCCATAAGGTATAACAAATAAAGGGTGTGGTACGAAGAAACAACGAATCGGCCCGGGACAAAAGGTTAAAGACAAACGAAAAAAAGCTGCCCGTCATTGCAATAAATGTAACAAATATGTTTACGACCATGATTCACGCAACTGTGAAAAAGTACGGGCTGCAAAACTTGCTCAACAATCAGAAAAGCGTGCTGCCGCATCTGCTAAAGGCCTCTATGTTCCCACCGACACTGATGAAGACGACGATCCCAATGACAATTATGATGATGATGATGCTAGTGACCATGATGTTAATGAAGAATCTTCCGGTGTTGCTGCCCACAGGAATACTACTAATGTTTCTGAAAGAAGTTCAGGCGTTGCTACACATGAACATCCGCTTAGACGTTCGTCTAGGCCTCGTAATGGACCTGGCCGTTTTTAACTTTTCCAATTTATATCGTTTTAACTATATTGAAATTTCATTATTATTTTTTTTCTTTTATTTCAATATGTTTCGACATTATGCTTACATTACTTTCATACAATACAGTTATTAAATGAATACCATTATTAATCCAAACATATTATATATGTTAATGCACATTCGCAATACTCAAACAACATACTGACTATGCACATGTGCATAACACAACATTTTTACAACACAACAATTTCCAACATATAAAAAACATAACTTATACATCCGTAATACAATACTCACAACATGTACTGTTATGCACATGTGCATAACACAAAATTTTTTACACCACATCAATTTCCAACATCTAACAATCATACCTTATACCTCCGTAATACAATACTCACAACATGTACTGTTATGCACATGTGCATAACACAAAATTTTAAAACACATCAACTTCCGACATCTATATAATGTGTTTTGTACATCAAAAAATTAAAAACAACTTATTTCTGTTATCATTCGTAATATAATACTCACAACATGTACTGTTGTGCACATGTGCATAATGCAAAATTTTACAACACATCAACTTTCGACATCAATATAATGTGTTTGGTATATCAAGAATTAAACACAAATTAATTATGTTTTCCATCATACAACTATTACACCATTTCATATTACTAATACATCATTCATACACATCAATTCGATATAATTTTTATAACTCGTGCACATGTGCAATTTCAAACATTTATATCTCATATTCTCATATGCACATGTGCATTCGTCCATAAATTCATATCTTTCCCAATTGAACCAACACCATCATATTACAATACTTCATACGACCATGTGGTATACATATCATGCGTACTCATACACACATGCACATGTGCATATGACTACATACTTAATATAACGACACTACCTACCATATGAAAATGAACACACCATAATTGACCGAAAATAACCATATACTACTGATCAACATAAAAATATCCATACACCATATTTCAAAATATAAAAATTTGGTTTCTTACCAACTATTTTTCACTAATCTAACAAACCAAACATACCCATCCTAACCACCAACCTTTTTACAACATACCACATGCTAATCCTTACATCCCTTTTTGTTCATCTTCTTCCCATTTCTTCAACTTCTCACAACACTCACAATACCTTTTCATTTCAACATCTATCCTCTTCTTTGTATCCTCATCCTTCAACATAAACATCGTCTCTTTTGCCGTATTTTCAACAGACACCTTGTACACATTCGCTTTTGATAACAACAATGTTGCTGCAATTTTCATCCTCATATTTAGAATCTGACATGTTTGTATTTCTTTATCCTTACTGAATCCGCACTCAAACTTCTCGTTACTCCCTCGATACATCTCCATATGCCTCATCGCAAATACCCCACAATCTGTGACATTATCAGACGTCGCCCACTCCAACTTCATCCTTGACAACTTTGCTTTAGCCATTTGTTCCGCCTTAGGATGATCAACCGTCCTCAAATATTCAACCAAATAATTCTTCTGCAGTAACATAAACATACACATTATTACACATAATTATAAATAATAATATCTACTTTTATTATTTAAATACTTTAAATCAAAAACATACCACTTTGCATGGAGACCCAATCTCACTAAACTTTGTTCCCACTCTCATGGTGTACAACCCTTTGTTTGACACCATGTTATCAATCACCTCCACCTTTTCATTTTCCAAATCAAAACATATCAGATAATAATGTCTATTCTCCAACATTGGGATTATTATAATGTTGAATGCCTTCAGGTCCATCAGTTTGTCATCACATTCCAACACCTCCCTCAAACGTGATTTCATTGTTGCGAAAGCCTTTTCTTTTGTCTGACGCTTTTCCAACATAAATACCGGCTGTTATTTCACACATATATATGTTCAGCAACTTGTTTATAAAAAAAAAACAATAACAATCACTACTTACTATTGTTGTTGCGTAACAACATAACCGTCTCTTCCCTTCTGTTTTCACTTTCCTCTCATTAAAGTTGAGTATTGTTGCCCAACAATCTATCACATTTGCTTCCACCTCTTTCCCTTCTCTCAAAGATGTAATCAGATAGGTCATTGTTGTCAATCCATGTTCAGTTTCAAATATATTTTTCCTACAACATTAAACAATTCACATAATCCAATTATAAATAAACATCCATAATTATCATAATCATTGTGCACATGTGCATTTACACATGTAACCGATCTTTCACATATGCATCTACACATTCAGACCATTATGCACATGTGCATTTACACCTATAAACCATTTTGCACATGTGCATCTACACATGCATACCATTATGCACATGTGCATTTACACCTATAAACCATTATGCACATATGCATTGCCACAGAAAACCCATTATGCACATGTGCATTCACACCTATAAACAATTATGCACATGTGCATTTACACATATAAACCATTATGCACAGAAAACCCATTATGCACATGTGCATTCACACCTATAAACAATTATGCACATGTGCATTCACACATAAAAACCATTATGCACATGTGCATTCACACATATAAACCATTATGCACATGTGCATTTATACATTTGATTATAATGTAACCAATTCTCATACATATAAAACATGCACTATCTTTAATTACTTACATAAATGACATTGCAACCTCTTCCTTCTCCACCGCAATATCAATAGATTCATTAACATCCTTCTTCCTATCCACCCTACATCATTAACATTGTACATTATTACCACAATATAAAACATTTACAAATACAAAACATTAACCTAACATTACCCACATTTACTATAATATATCTAACAAGTAAGTTTACCTTTCTTTATCAACAACTGTTGTCAACAAGAATTGCCATACCAATTTTCCCTCTTCATCTAATGGTGTGCATAAATTTAACTCTTCAACATCCATTTCGTCATCATCTGTATCTGATTCAACTGAGCTTTGTGACAACAAATTAAAGTTTGGCACCGTATTATCAACCACCTTTGTTCTTTTTGATCTTCTCCTTTCAACTACCTCAGCCTCCGTGTTTAAAATAACATCCTTTATAACATCATCCACATTTCCATCATTTATCACTTTCCCTTCATCACCTTTTTTTGCCCTAATATAAACATTCCGTCCTCTAAGAAACCCAATACGCACCTTTCCCTCGTTTACATTATCAGACTGTTCAACATTCTCTCCACCATCTGATTTTTTATTATCCATCATGTCTACCGTTGTATTAACCTTACTACTTTCCTTACTACTCTCCGGTACCACCACATTATCATTCACACCACACTGACCTTTGTTTCCATCAGATGAACTTACATTCATCTTTATACCGAATAAACAATCATATGTTTCAACTAAACCAGCCACCCTGTCGTCATTAGGAAATTTTGAGCATGCATCAACTATATACTTGTCTAATACGTCCTTTTTCTCAACAATCCAATCTATCAAACTCTCAATTTTCTTGATGTGCCCCTAATTAACAACAACATAAATAAAAATATCATCAATATTAATACAATAATATACGGCAAAAACAATATATATCATAATGCACATGTGCATTATACCGAATTTATCTGTTTACAAAACTGAACATCCATATACAATTATTGTTTTCTATATCTCTTCAAATACATTTCATTAACTACTTTATTATACACAAATATTACACGATAAACCCAACATGCACATGTGCATCAAGATAAACCCAACAACATGCACATGTGCAAAACTCTCAAAATTACCAATACAATTTACAATAAATGACATACCTCGACATTGTCTGCCTTTCCATCTTCTTTCCTTTTTATTGCATCATCCTCATAACCGTCCCCATCTTCCAAGTCGACATAGGCATCTCTAACTTCCCCTCGTCCGAACCCGCCATCTCTTATTTCAATTTTTTCTCTCTTACTTAACATTTCTTTCGTCCAAAACTCAATTGGGTGCATCCTTCGTACTTTATTCATATCACCACACTCCGTCCTATCAACATACAATAACTGCACATGTGCAATAATACGATAATAATTAATTTATACCAATTAGTGCGTCCCATAACAAACAATCACAATGATGTTTTAAATATACCATAATGAAAATAATATCATACCACTAAGATTGTCAACGCCCCGTTGAAATACTTTGAGTTATTTAGCCGATCCCAATTATTCTTACTTTCTCTCATTAACCCACACACATACGCACACCAATTCACATCCCCCACTTTCACCTCATCGTTCAAGTATGACAAAAAATCAGTCTTACAGCTCCCGCTCTTATCTATTTCAACCATTGTATTCATAAACAATGTTATGAAATCATATTCAAAAAATATCCCATCATCATCTGGATTCTTCTCAATTCTTTCAACAATCCTACTCGGTGTTAATAAAGACCCTCTATACAACTCCAACCATTCACTAACTGTGTCATCACCATCACCATCATCATTCGTTTTTTGATTTTCTTGCAACTGCCTCTTCATTGTTGGTTGCAACACTATTCCACTATTTTTCAGCCCTAACAATCTGCTAACCCCTTCCTCATTCACATCTATCACACCGTTTTTTGTTTTAATCAACATTTGCTTTCCATTAAAGTTGTCTACAACGTAGTGTGACAACTTTGCCGGTAACCCGTCTGTGTTTAGTTGTAAGATCTTACCAAAACCCATATTAACAACTGTCTCTCTTTGTCTTTTTGACAACGCTCTTATACCCAGCCAAAGTTGACGTGGAGTAACACGTGTTCGTATCGAACGCCAATTTGTTTTTTTCACGACCATCTTATTATTTGACTTCACTGCTACCGTTTTAACACGCTTTGTCTTAAATTCTTTTTTTCCATTTAAATCTGCACACCCATAAATCATACAACATATTATATCATGTTCATACATTACGATGCACATGTGCATAAACAACAATATGTGTTAAATATTTAGCGTAACGTACCATCATTATCCGCTGCTTCCACGTGCTTCCGTTTATCTGATCTTGTTTTAATCTTTCTTTTTACAACTTTATCTGCATATAATATATTTTGTGTGCAATCATTCAGCATTTAATATTTCATAAAAAAATGTATTCATGCACATGTGCATTCTATAAATATTAGATAAATAACATATTCACAACCTGGCTCAGCTTTCTGACAAACCGTTTCATTACCAGCTTCTGAAAGTTAAAACGGAGTTTAATTAGTTTATGTTATAAATTAAATAACTAACTTAACAGATAACAATTGAATCTCAATCATATCAACACTAAATTAATGATGCCAACCTGTTTCAACGGTTTGATCAACATCTATTTCGTTATCTTCACTAGCATCTGGTAATCTTTTTGTGCTTTTATCTCTTGATTGTAAAACAAATGTTACCTTCTTAGCTGTTTTCCCCATCTATTAAGTACAAACATTAAGGAACATATAAGATAACCGATAATTGCAATCTAAATGCACATGTGCAACAATATTACTTTAATAATTACAACAAAACATTTACATCTACGCATTATTTTTTACTCACTTATAACAGTCTGCTATTTACCATTACTTTTTAATATCACAATCTACGTTTTGCACATGTGCATTTATAATAAAACGTTTTGCACTTGTGCATTTATAACTAGAAACACTTACTAAATCATAATCATATGATACTAACATCAAAACAGCACATCAAAACAACACATAAAACTTTTGCAGATACACCTGAAGCTAACGCTTCGCGTGGTCGCGCCTCATTTTTCAAAACCTAAACGCCATGGAGCACTTCTTGCTTTTTAATACCAAGTCTAGCACAAAACTCAACAATATGCCGACTATTTCCACAAACACACTTAACCGGTTTTTCTTAAAATGCTAATAATCTCACCAAAAACAAACATCCAACTATCCAAACACCCCTCATATGCATAAACAATAAACAAAAACTATTAAAAACTTTGCAAAAATAGCTACAACTCCAATAGAACAACATCTATCAATATGCCGACTATTTCCACAAACTATTAATAATCTCAATCCCACACCTTTCATACAACCACCAAATCAACTGCTGTTTTAACTCCTATATTATATATTACAACAATGAACAATAAATTCAGTATCATGTATGACATAACATCACCAAAAAGAAACAACAATCTGAACTGTCATTATAGCTACAACAGCAGTTGTCATGCATTTTCTGTATCTTAAACAATTCAAACCTATCCTTCAAACCTAATACAGTTAATCCTAAAACTCTACAATGTTGCAAATATCATTACAAATCGGACACAAGACATAACAATAAGTTGTATATTATAATAATTTATCACAATATAACGAAATAGATACATAATCGGCCACAACTCATAAAACCTTACCGTTTATGGTGGACGACGACGACGGTGGCAACTGACGATGACTGACGGCGGTAGCAGCGGCGAAGTGGTCGGACGGTGGACGGTGATACTTTGGGATGTGGGACGGTGGTTTTTTGGGACGGTGATACTTGGGATGTGGGACGGAGGTAGCAGCGGCGAAGGGTTTTTGGTGGGTAGTTTTTGAATGTTATAACCCAGATTCTAATAATAACCCGGTTATGTTATAACCCGGTTATGTTATAACCCGGATTGAAATTTGATTGCTTGTTTGTTTGTGTATTTACAATAATGCCATCCCTTCACATTGGTTCTTTGGTTCTCTCCCTAAAGTTGGTTCTCGTATGATCCCTACCCTATATATATATATATAAAATCAATTAAACATATATAAAGCAAGCCGTGTGAAGGCATGCTATCACAGTAGACGGCTGAAGCAACAATAAAAGATGTTCAGTGTCAGATTTAGGACCGTGTAAGCGTTATATAAAAGAAATGTACCGATGAAGACCAAGTGGCACTGTGGCAGGCTGCAACTGCTGGGGGTAGCGCCCTTGTGCCTGCACATGCGTTTGAAGGTGACTCTGATCGAGGGCAGTTCTCTTTCAGATATTCAAACCCGTATGATCTCATAACCGCTGCAACGAAAATATGTTTTTATTACACACATTAGAAGTCGCATAAGAAGCTTATGATTATTTATATAAAACACTACATATTGTGACATACCTGCAAGATTTTCAGCAGCATATCTCAAGCAAACGACTTTCAATTCAGTGGAAGATCCTAGAAATTGATACACGATCCAACACTCTATGCAACTGTTACAAGGCGTAAAAGGAAGATAACATCTAATCGTGCCGGTGTTTCATTTAATCCAACATTTTCAATTCCATCTTGTTGTTCCAGGCTTCCAGAGGTCTCTTAACTCTTACACAACTACAAAAAGCAAATAAGTATTTAATCGAACACCTTACGTACATAAACATATATGTGCCTACACAGATCCTAGTTAGCTCTCACTAAATGTTCACATTCCAGCCATGAGACATAGCAAAATAACTTCCACATATTTTGATTTCGGTACCAGAGTATCAATGATCTTACTCATAGACGGAAATAACTCTGCACAAACACATTCACCAACGAAACACAGTAAATTAACAAAAATGGTTTTGAAGCTGATGAATTGAACTTACAAATATGGATGGCTGAAGAATCAAAGCTGACGATATCGGTTCTTCAAGAAGCAAGTGATTGGAGTTCATGTTTATGAATAAATGGTGGAGATGATTAGTTTCGCCCTAATCAACTAATTAACAACAAACTGTACGAATTCGCACTACTTACACTAAACAAAAAATCATAAAAACAACAATCAACAACATAATGCAACAGTAGATAACAAAAATTTCAAAAAATCAAAACCAATAACCTAAAATAAGAGCTGCAATTAAACGGTGAAGATGATACCTAGCGTCCAAAGCCTTCTCGAATACATCGGAGAACAATCTCTGATTAAAACCTTCCAATTAAATACGATCGTAGAGTGAGGTGAGGTTACAATTGAGTGTCGAGAGTTTTACGCCGGTGCAGCCGTTGTCGGAGTGGTGGTGTGACGGTTGCCGGTCAATTCCCGTCATTGTGGTGGTGGTTATGCAATCATTGTCATACAATTGTAGGTGGTGATGGTTAGGGTTGACGATCAGGGATTAGAGTAAGCGATGTTGGTCAGGAGGACAAATGGGAATTGCAAAGTGTGGATTATAAAGGAAGTGTGGAAGAACGTGGGAGTGGAGGGAGAGTAGAAGAAGCAGAACGTGGGGATATCAGGTAACTGTCTTAGTGAAAAAATAACCTCCAAATTTTTGGCATAACCACCCAATTATTATGGCTGAGATTGAATCTTAGAAATAACCACCATCAATGAATGGCTTAGATCATCCCAAAAACAGTTATTTTTGTCCAAATGGGTGGTTACTACCTTGTTGAACAATATAGTAATAATAAGGAGGCGGCGATTTAATAAGTTTTCCAAAAATGAGTTTTCTTGATTTACGTACATGGGGAAATAACCGGCCGCGCTCCGCGCGGCTTTCAAATAGAATCGAAAACAGAGTAACGGGTTAGCACGTTAGAACGCTCGAGCTCCTACACCTTTACCATCTATAGCTCGTAAATTGTAGATTTAATTATCAAGCTGTTGATTAGAAATTCCAACATAATCAATTTATCATCATTAATATGTCAAATGAGTTATACGTTGACATTAGATTAGCATATACATTACCATATATGATGACAGAAACTAAATCTTTATAAAGGTAGTTGTCTTACCTGATTATGAAGCCGGAAGTCTTCACAGAAGCAGCAGCGCTCAAACAGTCCCTATAGTTTCAATTATTTACAAATTAATATCAAACTTTATGGAGTTAGTTAAATTTTAATGAAGTTAGTCCTAATACCCAACATTGAAACCAATTAGAAGGTTAATACCTCAAGTTGTTACTTTAAACTATTAGTACCTGACTTTGAAACTTTGAGCAAACCACAAGGACTAACGGTGTAATTAACTCAATGTTTTATCTAAACATTAAGATTTTGGAAAAATAGTTTATATATTCGATGATTATGTTAATTTAGCAGGAATTGAAAATTAAAAGGAAGTAATATTAAATATAAAATTTAAATAAAATAGAACATTATTAGATAGATGCATGTATTTAATAATTTATATTATGTACGTCTTCAAGAGTTTTAGATGTAGAGCCTTACACATTAATTACATAAAAATTAAAATTTCATCTTAAATATTCAAATGCAACTATATAAATAAAACATATGTCATACAAAAGAATACATATACTTTTTTCCTAACATGTAGAAATAAAAAAGTAAAATAAGAAAATTTATTAATTATGTAGTTAATGTTTAAAAAACATGAAAAAAATATTATAGTTAATTTTAAATGTGGTAAGTTTTTTAATTGATAATTATATGGTCAATGTTTTAACTATGGATGTGACATCAATTTTTATAAAAAACTATAAATGCAAAAGTCAATCTAAATTAAATAATGATGCTTTCTGCATTTCTTAACGAAAATAAACTGAATTGATATATCAATGAGACAGTGTCATGTGTTGCAAATGGAGGGAAAATATTGAAAACTCAATGATGGAATGCCATGTGTCAAAAATGGGTTTTATATATTAGTTGTTACAGATTAAAGAAACCTATTAGATCAAACACATGCCCAGAAAAAACCCGTATTATATATAGTTACTAGTTAGTATTTGACTAAACTTCTGGTCGATATTCCTTTGAAAAAAAAACTTAACTTCTAGTGGATATTATTTTATATCGTTTAAAAAGAATAAACGAATACATGTAATGGCAAGTTCCTGACGTGAGTGCCAAAAACTCATTTCATAACTTCTGAATTTGGTGGGTGATAGCGTGGGGTTTTAAAGACTTAAACTTCTTTTCGTTTAAAATGGCAAGTTCCCGGCGTGAGTGCCAAAAACTTGGTGAAAAAGAAATTTAATCAAGGTTTAAATTTATAGTCTAAAACGATAGTTTCTTAACGTTCTAAACCCCACGCAACAGGCAAGTGTACCTATCGTGAGTAGTATATGAATGAGCAAGTACCGAGTATCGAATCTAAGGACACAATTTTTGCTACTCAGCTTCCTAAAAATTACTAAAAGAGTTTTTAAAGTGCGAGAAAAAAAAGTAAAAGAGAGATGTAAACTGTAAGAGAAATCAATAGCAAAACAAAGGTGTTGTTTCGGGATCTGATGTTGCCCAGTATGAAATAATATTAGACTCTTTGTTTAAGTGGTGTGTTCGAGATGTGCATTACCGCATAACTACAAAAACGATTTGTGTTCTTAATGTTATTATAAGGGTCTTCCTTTCCCGGTAAGCTCACCTCTCAACAGTGAGGGGTAAATTGTGCACCCAACCCTAGAGAACCCACCACCCAAAATTGCAATATTGACATTTAACTACTAGTTTCTTTTATGAATAACTTGCCAGCGGCCGGAGCATGGCCGAACAAGCTACCACTTGACATTATAGGGGAGTCGTGGCTGTCCCGCTCACGCTCATCCCCTACTAGAATTAATTAACTTTTCAAAAAGTGATTGGCTTATTACTAATTGTGCGACAATATATTAATGGAAGAAAATAAAGATTGTTTTCTCCAAACATGGGTTCACCAATTCTTGGGTTGCGCCAAAGCTATCATATAGACCATGAAGCTAAGTCGCATAACCAAGTCTCGACTTATCACTAGGACCAAGTATAAAGACCGTACCGACCCTTAGTGAGATTTTAATAGTCGAGGATTAAGCCACATAGTGTGATTGTTTCCAAACACAAATGGGTCAATCTCTACAGTGGAGTTAAGGTTAGCTTATAAGTGTGCGGGTTTTCACACTCCATGGTTAGCTTATATTTGTCAAGTTTAAAAATGATGAATTATAAATAACAGGTGCGGACCTTCCAAGGATCCGGACGTGTAGACATGTGATAAGTTATATGTAAAAAAGAAATATGCTAATCTGGAACCATAAAACTGATTTAGTTTTTAATGAATTGCTTTAAAATGGGTTGGGTCTTACATTTTGATGGGTTAAGGGATGCCAAAGTGAGGAGTGAAGCTATCTATTTATAGACCTCCTTGCAGCTGCACGTCCGTGTTCCTAGGGGTGGCACGCCCGTGCTCGACATCTGGTACTGTTGCAGAGTCCACCGCCCTCTCTCATCAGTTCTCCACCACCCCCACCTACCACCATTAGCCACCACCCTCTACCACAAGCATAACCTTAGCTGTAATCGGAACCCTAACCACCACCAATGGCCTGAACCGCACCGTGCACCTACGGTCGAAACCCTAACCCCAACTTGCAAACGCCACCATGTCGCTAACCCCCACCCTCATCATCACCTCTGTTAACCCCCACCCTCATCATCACCTCTGTTAACCCCAACCACCGTTGTCTTCTTTAGTGGCGAGAACGAAGTTGATTCAAGCAAGTAGAGAGGTGACCGCAGGTCGTCAATGGTACCATCACTACCGCCACATCGACTACTAGAAAGGTAGCTCTGTTGTCGAGCATCTTTTATATGTTTGTTAACGGCGACCACTTCCGGCGAGCTCTTCTCATCCGGCGACCACCTTCGGTGACCACCCTCTTTCTCTGGCGACCACTTCCGGCAAGCACTTCTTCTTCGGCGACCAAACGACACCAAAAACCTACCACCTTCACTCCCCGTCCCCTCCGACAAGCCATAAATCCACACCAACAACCTACCACCTTCACTCCTCCGGTCCGACCACCTCTCCGACAAACCATAAACCCACACCCGACAACCCTTTGTTCTGATAACCACCATCAATAGTCGAACACCCACCTCCTCTGTCAATACAATTCTGATCACCACTCCAACTCCGATAACCAGCACCAGTCGCCTCATCCGGCGAGTGTAAACAACCCACAACCTATTCACGGTAACGATATTCCATACCCTGTTCAGTTATCAAACCCTATTAATATTAACGAGAGTTAAGACCCGGTTAACCCGACACCATGCTAACTTGGTTCTTATAAACAGCCCGAGTTCAAACCCGTCAACACTCGAACCGTTCAACACCCGAAGATGAAGACGAGAGGTTACGTTAATACTTTGGGTGGTCGCCGAGAAGGAGGGTGGTCACCGGAGAAGAAGAGCTCGCCGGAAGTGGTCGCCGGAGAAGGAGGGTGGTCACCGGAGAAGGAGGGTGGTCGGGGGAAGATGAGTTTGTTTAAAAAGTTTGATTAATGGCAGAAATGGTCCTTGATCTTTAAAAAATTAAATTTTTAGTCAGAAAACTAGTTGGGTCTGTTAAAAACTAACCTTGGTTAGTTTGGGACCAACAAAATAAAAACATTGACAAGTTGAGACTGTTATCTTACAAATTTCAAGTTGAGATTATTCCCTTCCACCCCCTCCCTCCCAAAGTTTAGATTATTTAATTCCATTTCCCCTTTATTTACATGTCAGCAAGTTAGGCTTTATTTAAGTTGAATATAAAATAACATTAAAATGTAAACATTGAAAGTATATGGTGGAGGGTGGTGGTTGTTTGTGGTTGATGGTGGCAGTTATGGTTGTTTGTGGTTGATGGTGGCAGTTATTGGTGGTAGAATGAGGGGGGGGGGGATATTAATTTTTAAAATTTACTTTTTGGTTGAAAACTTTAACTTAATTACACAAATATGCCCTATAATAGTAAAAAAGACAAAATTACTCTTATATTAATGTTAAAATAAAATATAACTAGGGGTGTTTCTTAAACCACTCTACTACCAACCCATGTTGTGACCTATTATGAAACAACACAAATGGACCACACACCACTCTACCACTAAGTCATTT
The DNA here is from genome assembly GCA_030844895.1 of Ambrosia x helenae. Taxonomy (NCBI): domain Eukaryota; kingdom Viridiplantae; phylum Streptophyta; class Magnoliopsida; order Asterales; family Asteraceae; genus Ambrosia; species Ambrosia x helenae. The sequence goes on from JAUTDX010002011.1 coordinate 42,465, forward strand.
AGTTAATTACTATCGAATCATATGTATTTATAAATAAATAAGTGTTGGAAAAAAAATCCCATGTTTGAAACGGGTTTCGAACCTAAGACCTAAAAGCACACACGTGCACCACAAACCACTCCACCACCAATTCATTTTGTTAATTATTATTGAATCATATGTATTTATACATAAATAATTGTTGAAAAAAAAAGTAACAAACGGGTTTCGAACCCAACACCTCAAAGCACACACATGCACCACAAACCACTCCAACACTACCCCATTTTGCTAATTCTTATTGAATTATATGTATATATATATATATATATATATACAGGGCAAGGATCAATGAAAAACCCTATATTAGGGTGAAAATCGTGGAAACTCTAACTTCCCGAGCTTTTTAGAGCCTGAAATATTTAGGGCATGTAATATACATAATTCTAAGCACTTTGAGCCAAAAAAAATCAAAAAAGTGTCGAGCGGTTTTTTAAAAAAAAAAAAATTAAAGTTTTCGGGTAACACATGTTACACGAAAATAACACATGTTATTTTCCACTAACATGTGTTACCAGAAAACGGTTTTTTTTTAAAAACCGCTCGGAGTTTTTTTGATTTTTTTGGCTCAAAGTGCTTAGAATTATGTATATTACATGCCCTATAATTTCCAGGCCCTAAAAAGCTCGGAAGTTAGAGTTTCCACGGTTTTCACCCTAATATAGGGTTTTCCCTGGATACTTACACTATATATATAAATAGGTGTTGTAAAAAAAAACCTCAAATGGGTTTCAAACCCAAGACCTCAAAGTCCAAACATGCACCACAAACCACTCCACCACAACACCATCTTGTTAATCCTAATTGAATTATATGTATATATATACATATAAATATTGTAAAAAAAAAACAAAAATCATTAATGCTGTTTTTATTCATTTACCACAAGTATTAATATATTTATAATTGGGCTAGTGTCAAAGTAGGGGTGTTCAACGAATCGAATAACGAATTTTCGAATTATTCGAATCGAAATTCTCGAATTTTTAATATTTTTACCTGAATTCGTATTCGATTCATATTCGATTCGAATAAGAAACTCGAATTCGAATAAATTCGATTTAGTCCAAATTCACCATAAATAATAAAGTGTTTTACTTTTAGTTTTAAAATTAATACAAACTCATTATTTTAACATATAAAATACAAATCTACAAAATTGATAAACAACGATATGTCAAATACGGGAATGGTAAAAATAGTAGAGAGTATAGTTTGTTAGAGTTTTGTGATGTAGAGGACAAATATGTAAAGTATGGTTACGGTAAAAGTTGTAGACACTATAGATTCTTAGAGTTTGACCAAAATTTAGAAGTTCATTTTTTCAATGTGTATATAATAATGTGTATGTGTGTATATATATTTAAAAAATAAACATGTACAGTTTTTATTCGAATTTCGAATCGAATCAAATTTAAAATCATAAATTCGTATTCGATTTACTGAACTCGAATTCGAATCGAATTCGAATTCTTAATAATCGAATCGAATTCTTGGTAATCAAATCGAACTAATTCGAATTTCGAATTTTTCGAATCCGAATCGAATTCTGAACCCTCTATGTCAAAGAACGTAATGTGTAAGATTTGGAACATAACGTATAAAACTCATCATTTTTAAAAGCAAAAGAAATGCAAATTTTATAAAGATAAAAATAATTTACAATTCAGTCTTAAAATTAGACTTTGATTAAATTAGTTAAAACCAGTATAAGCAGGTAATTCTCTCTAAAATAAAAACAAAAAACAAAAAATAAAAACACAAAACAACTATAATAAAAGAATTGAATGGGACCTGATTTTGCGTCACTCTACCGTCTTCTACCTCCGTCTTTCATTCGGTCCGGCGTTGCGGAAACCCTACCTGTTTCTGTCTTTTATTAATTTCGCGCCTTTCATCGTATCCGGTATGTTGTATTCGAAGTTGTATCAAATTAGGTCTAACTTATTATGTTCATTTTTTCCTAATTTGCTCTTTCTGTTTGGCCTTCTATTCGTATTACAGTCTTTAAACTTTTGTACTCCTCAATTTGTTACTTGTAGTATTATTAGTTTAATCTCTGCTTTATGTTAATCAATTTTTTTATATAATAAACTTTTAATTTCATAGTGGCATTCTCTGATAAAAGAAAATCAATGTAGCAGAAGATCCATATGCTCCTTTAGGGTTTACACTTACATTATTCACATAATCATATATCATTATCAAGGCATAAACATTTATTTAATTTAGTGTAGTAGGATTTTGTGTTCCATGGAGAGCTCTGATGATGAAAATGATGGTGGTGTTAATGGTAAATCTACTAGCAACGAACCGATGCCTACCTCGGCCAATGGTACAAAATTTGTAGATGAAGTTCTCAACGGTTCTAATGAGCGTTTTCTAGATAATTTCCGTATGGAAAAACAAGTGTTTTATAAGTTGTGTGACAAGTTAAAAGCGAAAGGTCTGTTACGCCACACTAGCCGAATAAAAGTTGAGGAGCAGTTAGCGATATTTTTGTTCATTATTGGGCATAATTTACGTACTCGTGCGGTGCAAGAGCTGTTTAGGTACTCGGGGGAAACCATTAGTCGACATTTTAACAATGTCCTGAATGCGATTATTGCCATATCTTTAGACTTCTTTCAACCTCCAGGCCCTGAGATTCCTCCAGAAATCCGAGATGATCCGAGATTTTATCCTTATTTTATGGTAATTTTACTGAATTTGCATTTGTAAGTTAGTTACTTACCGATTGAAATTAGTAACGCGTTTCTGATCATGGTTGGTATCTGTAATGTGATAGGATTGTGTGGGAGCTGTTAATGGGACACATTTTCCTGTAATTGTGGGCGTTGATGAACAAGGACCTTTTCGTAATAAAAACGGTGTTCTTTCACAAAGTGTTCTCGCTGCATGCTCATTTAATATGAAGTTTCATTATGTTTTAGCTGGTTGGGAGGGGTCGGCACCTGATATGAAAGTTCTGAATTCAGCTCTTACAAGGAAAAACAAGCTTGAAGTTCCTGAAGGTCATTACAATTTTTAATATTTTGCGACATAGTTTAATTTTAATGTCTTTGTCTCGCTGACATGTAATATTATTGGATGGATATGTTGCAGGTAAATATTTCCTTGTGGATCTCAAATATGCGAACATTCCAGGGTTTATTGCTCCGTATTTAGTACACCATACAGGTTAACTGAATTTGAAAATGGGTTCCGGCCACAAGATGCTAAAGAGTTATTCAATCGTCGTCACTCATTGTTGCAAAGCATCACTGACAGAACCTTTGGGTCATTGAAAGAACGGTTTCCGATATTGATGTCGGCGCCTTCTTACCCTTTACCAACACAGGTATTTATTTTCTCTTTTCTCTTTTTAATGACAAAAACTGAACATACCTATATGTCCATTTGGGAACAGGTGAAATTAGTGGTAGCAGCCTGTGCTTTACATAATTACATTCGTGATGAGACGCCTGATGACATTATCTTTAAACTGTTTGAACATGAAAATTGTGTTTTACAATCAGAGGAGTCGATTATACAGCCAATTGATTTTGTAAAACCTGCAATGATGATGTGTGATGAGAATCAAATGCTCGATGTAGATGGACCCTTTGATGCCAAACAAATTGAACAGAGTTCACAATTGCGTGATTCTATTGCTGCTGAGATATGGAATGATTATGTTCGTGATTTTCCAATTACTGAAGTTTAATGGTATGGAAGTTTTCTTTTAGAAATCATTCTTAGGTTTTAGATTGCACATATATACATTTGATGTCATGTAGCAAAAGACGCTAGACTTTATTAGAAGAGAATGGATTACTAGTCATTGTAATTCACATTTTTGATGCCCAAAGAATGATTCGGTTTTTGATCAAATGATAAGCAGACTTTTTTTGAGTTGGTAAAAAGAAGAATTTTTTTTTTCCAGTGAATAAAACGTTCATTTCAAGAAAATGGGCAAATTACATAAGAATAGCAGGTAGGCGGGTAACAAGCTGCGCCGCCATCCCCTTCTGGATAGAGAACCCTAATCTAGAGAATACAAATCCTTGCCCTTGGGGAGTCGAGAAAATGCTTTGGACCACCCGCTGGACTCTCGTCAGAAACCTGATCGCTTCCGGTGCCAACGAGCCAAAAGTGTCAAAAGCCAGAGGGACAAAAGCATGTTGGTTATCCTCGCACGCTTTAGCATGCTTTGCCACCTTGTTCGACTCTGCTCTAAGTACCGCTTGCCCCGCCACGAACCCACTCTCCCTAAATCCCGCTAAAGGTGACACACCCGTAAGGTCCACACATGCGTGTTTCCCACCTTCCCAACCAAACACTAGCAGGTCAGCCGGACGTAAAGTGGACCTCCCTTCAGCCGGGTCTGTAAGAAAGTTAACCGGGGCCTCTTTCTTTGCCGAGATCCCTGCTCGTCTAAGAATATCCGTTAAAACGTCACGAACGAAATCGTGCCTGTACTTAAACCCCGGTAACTCTCTACAATGGAGGGCATGCTCCCCATATTTATCCAAACATGTTTTACGGCAAACCGAACATGTTTCGTCATCCGGAAAAATGGGAATCATCAAACGGTATTTAAGGATTGCTCTATATTCCACCGCTGACATTCGTTGCCCGAGTCCTTCGATAGGGATAACTGTTAGGAAATCTTGGGCGTGGGGCCTCTGTAAGCATTCCATGACGGCTTTCTGGCGTGGGGTCAAGCAAAAATCTTCCCCCAGACTTTGTGCAATTCGACAATAAAGAGCATTCGCCAAGGTTTTCTGTGGCTTTTTGGGGGCGGTGTCTTTATTGGAGAAACCGCCAAGATCAAAGTCAGGGAGATATTCATGCAGGCGTTCCAAAGCGCAAACATAATCCGGATCCGTGTTATCAACCCCGCTGTTACGTAAAATATGGTCTTGCAACTCCCAGGATTGAGATCTGGACGCCACAAAGGCATAAGTGGCTACATCTTGGGCTGAGAGAAGGCCCAACCCACCATGCCGCATTGGTAAGGTTGCGACCCGCCACTGGAGGTCCCCAAAATATCCCCCCCCCCCCCCCCCCCCACAAACTACAATATCTTCAATTGCGTCCCGGAGGCCTTTATCAAAACATGAGACAGCACTACCTACAAAGGGGGGCTGGCATGTTCGTAAGCCGAAAAGCAACTTTGCGACCCCCATACAGGATCTAAGCAGGAGGAGCTCGCTTTGAGGATCCCGCAGACGAGGGAGGAGCCCCATAAGATCCACAGCCCGTGACGCCCTTTTAGTAGACAAATCACAGATGAAGCTAGCATCGCGGCTGACTGCCCCTCCTAGAAGTTTGACACCTCTCTCAGGCCGTCCAATATCACTGGGAAACAGGTTTGGGTTAGAACCCTCTCAGAGCAAAATGAGTTTGGTTCAAGACGATAGTTTTGGTCAAAACAGGCTTGGACCAAAATAAACCGGGTTGAAATGAGAAAGAATCAAAGTAGGTTCGCCCACTATATATATAGTGGTGGCTAGTGGCGAGGCAGTTGTTTGGTGGTAATTGGGGCAATGACATGGAGGTGGTGTCGGGGGTAGCCGTGGTGGGTGGCGGTTGGGAAGATGGCATCGGCAGTGATGGTACTTGGTAGTGATGACAATGGAGGTGGTGGTGGCGACGACAAGTAGGTGGCTGAGACAAACAGTTGTTATGGGTGGTGCTAAATCAAGTTTCATAATAATGATTAGTTTTGACCAACTGTCTAATTTTAGAGACCCAAATTGACCCGTTCTTTGATTTAATTAGACACAAATAAACCCATATTCAGTTATCTAGTTATCAAAATGTGTGTGGGATTACTTGTAAGTTGTAACTTAGTTATGATAAAACACTTGTAAGTACTTTAGATGAAAAGCATCTATGTTAAGCTGCTTAAAATAAGTTGTTTTTAGTTTGAGATTGTTTATTACTAATGATGTATGTATATATTAAATTGGTTTAGTGGGCGTCTCATTTGGATAAGTTCAATCTCAACCTGTATGACTTACAACTTTCGAACCAGTTGACTTGTATGGAATAAAATTTGCTTCTTGGTCATTTTAAACTTGTTTACAAAGTGTGGGGTTGACTTTACCTCTTGATAAGACTCATCATCTCTTGAAAATTGATAAAACCAAATTGATAATATTCAACCCCAAATCTTAAGCATTTTAGATCGGCAACTACATATACATAAAACATATATCTTACCCAAGACAAGTTGTTCAAAGGTGGCAATATGCGAGTCACATGCGTTAAGTAACACTAGTAGGGTGCCCGCGCGATGCAGCGGGGAACACATAAACTTCCAAGGGTATGTATGGTTTGGTTCAGTTCGATTATTAGCCTTAACCGAAACTAAAACCGAAGTGAACAATTGATCAATCTTATTAAGGGGGTGTTTGGGGTTACGTTTTGAAATGGATTTTTAGATTATTGCGTTTTCAAAACGCAAATAATCAGTTTTTTAGTGTTTGCGGTTGAGTTTTGAAATGAGTTTTAAGCTACCAAAACACAATAATCTAAAAGCAGTTCCACCCCTGCTTTTCCAAAACACAGAAGTTGTTTTAAAAAATCAATCCCAAACACCCTCTAAATAATCGGTTACTTGGTTCGATTTATATGGTTAGATAGTTTCGTTTTAGTTAACAACAAGTAACCCGCGCGAAGCGGCAGCAACAAAAACTTCAACGCGATACGATGTTAAATTGAGATGTGATGTTTACGATGTAACAATAATTAGGGCAAATTTACCTCTTTGATTCCTTAAGTCAATTATGCTATATGTTTGAATCAAGATAAAAACCACTATGTTTTATGTTTGGTTTGACTCCTTCGAATGAAACTTATAATACCTTTGAAACCGAGTCTATTTATTTGGATGCATATTGGAAATTAGACAGCTGTTCGTTGAGTTCGATTTACCAGATTTAATAGATGCATGAACCACATCTTTATTTAATAGATGCATCAACCACATCTTTAGTCATGTTGAAGTTTAGATAAAATTACCAAAATACCAAGTTAGCATTGTCTATGGTCCACTCGAGATACTTTGAGGAGCACTTGTATGTTCTTTAGACTTGTACATGTATGCTTGATTTTCAACAGCATTCTTCTGTAGATTTAATCACTTAACGCTTGCTAGCATTATCACTTAACAGACCAATTTAGTACAAGTAATTTTTCTTTATATGATAACTACCATATGTTTATGGGCTTTAACAACGACAATATATCAAGAAAGTAACCAAATATCTTCTTCTATAGAATTGAAGATACCGGACCATCAGATGGCATACATGATTTCACAACTACTATCGCTACCATGTTCATCAGGTTCAGAGTCGAAATCATCCTTATCATCATCCATTTGTCCAGTGGTGAAGCTTGGTTTCGGAATCGGTGGGGGCCGGACTCAATTTTTTTTCGATCGGTAGTGGCAAATCGGTGGGGGCCGAACTGAACCCGGACTCAATTCTCAATTTACCTATGAAAATCACAAATTTATACCACTGCGCCATGAAACAGGGGGGCCAGGGCCACCCCTGGCCCTTCTTATCCTTCGTCCCTGCATTTGTCTCAAACTGCATCGAAAGACAACATTGATTTGCGCAAATGCATCAAGTTTCATAACAAACCTAATCTCACAGAAAGTAAATAACGTAGAATAGAAAAATGTAACAAATACATGTATGCAAATGGAAAATATAAGACATTTATACATGTATATAACAAAGTTTATATGTGTAGTGTACTAACTTTATATAAGTGCTTCATGTCCATTGTATCTCTAATCTATTAAAACCGCAAAAAAGATACAAGCACATTTAAACATACCAACCTAGTTGAAAAAGAAAAATCATACTCACAGTCTAGTCTAGTAGTCCAATTTCCTATGAAATCAGGGCGCTTCTGACACAAGGTTTTCTAGCAAATCTCATTTAGATAATCATGTTGATTAAAGACATCATTCTCACATAGATCCTACAACTTAAAAGAAACAAACACTTAATTTAGTTAAGTGACACCTATGATGCTAACAGTTTAATGCAACAATAAAGAACATTACACAAGGACATAAAAAAGTAGCAATATCAGCAAAGGTTTCCATAATTGAAATAATATCGAATTCACAATTACTTTATAACATTTACATTAGTTAATAAGTCAAACTGAACACTTTAATTACCTTATCAAGAGTTTGAGTGACAAGAACATAAGTTGGAGGAGCAACTAACTTAACTTTAACAGCACAATCCTGATTCCCAGCAGTTCCCACCTTCCACATTGCCTCCTTTAAAAAATAAATATATAATCACTTGTCAACTGTGTGTAGATTAGACAATCAGAACTTATTGGAAGATGAATGATTAAAATAAATCACCTAAATGTGAAGAACTCTATCTAATCCATCTCAATATATGCCTATACCTTTAAAGGCAATGCAGTCAACCTTCATCTAATATTTTGTACTAACGCATCTTTGACTTCCTCAGTCAAAGCGATAACTACTTTTGTGACCAGTTTCTTTAACTTCGTGTGTAAGTGAATTAAGAATAGAATTCGGATCATTAACAACTAAGTTAAATGCCTAAACCATCATTCATTTGATACTTTGTGAAACTTCGTACCACAACAATGGGTCATAAGCAAATATATTTACCAATCATTCAAGTTGTTCCCAATCTTTTGTTATTATAGTTGAATATAGTTGAGTTTTGTACATGATCAGGTGTATTTAGACTCCTAGCTCCTGAATCAAATGTTTCCCATTTTTTTCATTACTAAAACAATAGACACACCACTCTTTCCAAACTGGTTTGTACTCATGGTCAACTTTAGATCGTCGAGAATGTCGACAAAGCCCTCTACATAACGTACCTGCACAATCACACAAATGTTGTTCAGATTCTAACTTTTAACATAAGAAGGTAGTTATTTGACTTTAATGAAGTCAACCTCAATTCGCCTAAGTTTTTGCTTCTCCATCAGCCTCAATCACATCTAGTTTAAGCAACTCCTATATGAATTATTCTTGTTTACCGTTTAGAAAACATGGTTTCACGGTTCAGTTAGGAACCGACCACCAAAACTGAACTGACCGAAATAAAAAAAGGTAAACTTTTATTAAATCTATATAACTTTAATAAAACAAAATATTTCAATAATAACACCTATAGGTATTTAATTGTAATACATATATATTATTAATCTAACCTATGTTGTGCTACTTTTTACAGTTTTTTTTCACAAATCTTTTAATACTCAAAATCATGCATACCGTTTCGGCCCAACTTGAGCTCTCGGTTTTGAAGAAAGATGAGTCGACTCTTGTATGCCCTCACATGTTAAAAATAAAAGAAGTTAAAAATGTTTTACCAAACATAAATAGTCAATACCTCTTTCTGGATTGTTGAAAGCACATTAGCACAAAGAGTAACGAACAACAGCACCCTATGCACAAGTTGTACAATTTATACTGGCTTAATATTGAAATAGACATGCAAACATTGGTACTTCAGTTTCAGCAGACTCTTGATAAGGCTCCCCATTATCCCATGTCTCAAGAGCTGCGATGTCATCATTGTGTTTATTGACTAAATCAACAACTCTTAGAAGTGCACGCGATCTCTCCTGCATTGATCAGGAAAAAAGTTGCATAAAAAAATCTTCAACATACAAGTCAGAAAACAACATAAAATACATAATGAAATGAATTCTATAGTTTTAAGTAAGAAGTCGTTATATGCCAGGGGCCTTCATCAAAGGCTTTGCGAGCAGCAGCAATTGCAAGGTCGATATCTTCTTCATCGCCTTCAACAATATTGGCTATGACTTCCCTTGTACATGGATCCAAGGTTGGAAATGTCTTCCTTTAAACTGATATACAAATAAAAAAACAAATTAACTTTCAACTTGGCCCATCTGTGATCTATCACAATAATGGACAAATATAGCAAAACATTTGTCATGAATACGAACAAGAGGAGTAATTGGTTTCTCAGGTGCTACAGCAGTACTAATTCTTTATGTTTCACTTCCTAAATTGGATATTTTTCCTAATAATTGTTCATATTTTGCATAGAAATTCAAACACAGTTATTGACAAAAGACACCAAAATTATTTTTGGTAGAAGCAAATCATTAGTCCAGAGAGTCCCACCAATAAAATGCTCTTAATTTATTTTAACAGTTGAACCTTCATAGTATAATTATGTCTCTTGATTTTAAGTTACCACAAAAAAGAACTCACATTAATAATAATAATAATAATAATAATAATAATAATAAGTATTAAGTATAAATTAATCTGGTTAACACAAAGGCAGCACATTTTGCCAAATGTGTTTAACAGTTGACTTAAAACTGTTTAGATTAAACCTAGACCCACAAAATTCAAGTTATAAAATAAAGGATGATCTAATGGAAACAATACCATCCTACAATTACAGTTTTATACTGGGGAAAGGGCAAATATCCGAAGTTCTACATGATGAAGTGACACATCAGAATCAATTCCTCCTTCCGTCTTCATCAACCTAAAGCAACAAACCAAAAACCATGACCTACATCCCATTCCACAACATAACCACAACTATACCTTCTATACCTATTAGGTACACTTTCATAAATTTTTAATATCCTCAACAATCATTATGCGCTAAAAATGCATAGCAAAAAAAGGATTCAAATGTTATTATAGAACAGAACAGGACTACAACTACCAATGCAAATTAGTTCTAGCAAAATAAAACCTATTTTACTCACACTAAAAGAATTTCAACACACGGACACCAAACGACGACATTCATTGCAAAACTTCAATTGTTCTAAATAACATTTATATTAGACGCTAGAACATATGAATTATTAAGAATTAGAGGTGTATTAAGAAAAAATGACCAACATATAGCAAAATAAACATTACCAGTGGTATAAAAAACATTCATTTTGACTAACAATTAGAAGAGTCACATTAATTCTGTTTGTTAGGACTGTGACAAACATCGACAAGCTTGAGAGTTGTGATCTCAATATATGCACACAAACAAGGATCTACTTGATAAGCAATAGAAGAAATTACCTAATGTCTGTCTCCATGTTTATGCCTGTGCCCTTAACAAGGATATCTACATCCCTAGATTAAATGAAAACAGATATGTCATATTCATTGTACCTGGTAATATATTCCTTTCTAGCAGCGTTGTTCCTTTCTTCTTCTTTCATGAAAACTACAAGTAAAAACATCAACATAAGAACCGATTATTCCAGTTTTTATTGTAAGATATTTTGAAGGAAATCAATCAAACCAGGATCACAACAACTTTTCCATAATCAATCACCCTACCAGCAAAACCTTTTCTTCAACCTTCAACAACAATAACCAAACAGGCACAAAAATTAGTTGACTTATATATATAATGTTGTCATTCGATCCATCTTTATGCTGCGCATAACACCAACATGGTCCTAATTTATAGCAGAGTAATCCTAACTAAGTAAGCAAAAACAAAGCATCCAAATGAGGTTCTCATGTAGTTTGATTTTCTAGGTTGCAATTTGAGAATGAGAAAGAGAATCAAAGCCCTTGAAATTTCTAAAAGCTGATGAGGGGATTAGGGTCAGGGTGCGAATGAGGGATCCATAGAAAGCCAAATGAGAGTCGGAGATGTTTTTTAGAGAAGGAAGAGAAACGCATGTTTGAATTTCAAACTGCTTTTAGGGTTTTCAAAGCATGCTCTGGCCGCCCAAATGGTACTTTAAATGAAACATGAATATGAAACATGAAGTTGAGGTACTTACAGGAAGCTGAGCTGAACACGACATGGTGGTTTTGGTGGAGAGACGAGAGAGAGATCATAGTTTAAATTTTGAAATTGGATTCGCATATTTACATATCAGATAGAGAGAGGGGAGGAGGAGGATAGTTTGAATTTGAAGAGTTGCTGCTCTTCTTCCACCTATTTCGGCTTCATAATAGATACGTATAACCTCCTTTGTGATCTTTGCTTCTAGAAGCACTTTTATAGTTTAAGTTGGTAGACACTAACTAAAGACATATTTGCCCCTAAATAAAATTTATTATATGCATTAGGTGTTGTACCTTAAGCAATTATATTTGTAATGTTTAAAATTTAAGAAGTCCTTGCCTCATGCATTATAATATAGTATAGATTATGGCTACTTAAATAGATTGAATTTCACTCGAAATCAACTTGGTTATAAACATGCTAGCTCGACTCGGGTCATGAATAACCCTATCATACTGAAATGAGTCATTTGTTGGTACAATCTAAAAGGAGACGGTCACATTGAATGGACATACAAACACTTTTTCTTTTGTGCTACTTAAATAGATTGAATTTCACTCGAAATCAACTTGGTTATAAACATGCTAGCTCCACTCGGGTCATGAATAACCCTATCATACTGAAATGAGTCATTTGTTGGTACAATCTAAAAGGAGACGGTCACATTGAATGGACATACAAACACTTTTTCTTTTGTGCTATTAGCTCTTTATTTAGTTTCACACATTAAGAACAAAAATAATGTAACTATTTGAACAAAATAATGTAAGAGGTCCTAAAATTTTAGCAATCAATTTAACTATTAAAGGTGAATAAGCTATACAATTAATATGTATTTCATAAAAACTTACTATAAAACCTTCTTGACATATAACATACTAGCTATTATCCCGGGAGCGTCCCGGGATTGAAAAATATAATCATTCTAATAATACTAATAATAATAGTAATAATTATTACTCTTGTAACTAACTAAATAAAAAAATAACCTTGCTATAAGGTGACACCATGTGTTGCAGTGTTGCGTGATTCTTTCTCCTAGTTTTTCTTGATGAAGTATACCTATCCATCTTTAGAAGAGTAAAATTCCAATGATAGCATGACGATTAGGCTGAATTTCAACATCGTAGATAAGAATCTGAATTTCAACATGTGTTCATTCCGTTTGCCTTCGATACTTTTGGATCCTTAGCCCCTGAGGCAGTTCGTTTTTTTGGAGCGGGTGCAGAAGGTGGTCCACAGTGATTCGCAAAGCCCGAGGAACCAAAAGTTTGTATTTAGTAGAATAGGCTTTGCGATTCAAAAGGGTATAGCGGCGCAGGCCGCGCAGCTTGTTGCTCGCTTACCCATTATCCAGATGTAACTTGGTTTGTTTCGTATTTTATAAGAATAGAAACAATGTAAAAAAAAAGAAAAAAAAAACATGATTAATGATTAACCTGAACACTTTGTGTTTTTTTTCCTGTATGAACGAAACCCCACAAAAAATAGTCGTTTTTTTTCTCCGTTTTTTATATAGCACTATGGTACTCGTTGGAAAGATAATAAAACGTTCGTTAATTTGGTTTAATTTTTTCTTTAAAAAATCTCGTACATAAAAGATATTAACGTTTAAAAATTATGGGAGTAAACATAAGAGAAAAATTTAAATTTGTTTTTAAATTATTTTTTCCTAAAATAACTCAATTTAATTTTTATATAGATTAAAAACATATTATTAAAATAATAAATTCAATACTATCACCTAAAAGTGCCACATGGCACATTCAATGGAGGGTTAAAGCCTCCATTGAATGCCACCTCATAAAAACTCAATTATTTTATTATAAGTTATAGATAGATTATAGATTATTTACAAAAAGTAAAAAAAATATGAAGGTTGGTTTTAATGTCCGTTTGATAACATGTAACCATAAGAACCATAAAATTGGTTATAAAAAATCATAATTGAAGTATCATTATATTAATATTTTCATTGTTCGATTTTTCTTCCAACCCAATTTTAAAGAATGGCCAATATAATGTTGCCATGTTGGCCCAAACCAGTTCCACACTAATCAGAATGTAATCAAGATCTTTAAGATCAATTGCCGACCCATAAATGAATTGCAAGTGATTAACGATTAAGCATCCATTTAGATAAAAAAAGATGGTCTTGAGAAGGTCTTTATCTCCAATTGTGTCAATGAATGAAAGCATATCACATATAATATTCAAAAAGTCAACCAACTAAAACATAGCATAATCTTTGTTTAAGGTAAAGACTTCTTGTGGTCAAAGGGATCATACCTTTTATAACATGCTAATATTCATATAATGCAAAAGTCAAAGGGATGCAACTCAAAATACGAAAGTCAAAGGGTTATAATTATATTTTAGTTACTTTAGTGACGTTTTCTATGGTTTGGTTGTCAAAATTGTATTTTTCACCTTAAATTAAATCACGTTGTGAACAACAATAAATTTTTTTTTTTAAATTATCAGGGCCTTTTTAAGTACAATAAAAATCTTCATGATTATAAAAGTTTGTAAGAATTACTATTAATAAAAATTGTGTTAATCTCAACATCTCTAATCTCTTACTACGTGTGGTATCAAACAAACCAGATTAAGAACCAACTTAAAATAAATTAGGGCTTTAGCCTAGTTGTTCTCCTTACAACAAAACTAGATTAAAGATCCGACCAAATAAAATTAGGGCTTTAGCCTAGTGGTTCTCTTTACAACACCAAGCCATAAACCAGGGCCTTTTAAGTACAATTTTCATGTAAATTTCTTTGAGTATTATACATAATAATTGCCCATGGCATTTTGGCGGTGGGATAACGCTTAGGGACCGTTTGGTCCTGGGTTCGATTTCCACAAGGGGTTTTTCCAAAATTTATTAGGTTTCATCTTAAATTGGTGTATAGACGTCATTGCCTAGTGGAGATGGATATAAGGGGGTGGTTCCGCTCGTGGCACGGTGATACTCCAGTGGATACATAATAATAATTAGTATGAATCGGGTTTGTTGGGCTTGGAATGTCGTGGCTTGAGACGTGGGCGGATTATGTCATCGCAGGTCATGAGGAGTGCCAAACGATGGGTTCAAACAAACCATTTTGCTCCTTTTTTTTTCTATTTTAAAATCATACGAAAAAAAGGTAAGCACTTGCTACTTTCTAATTAAGGAGTCACCTTTTATGTAATCAAGCCTAACTAGGCTTAAAACAAACCCCTTTTTTCTTGTAATATAAAGGTTTATTGTTTCATCTCGCTAGAAAAATTCCTAGTTAAACTTAAATGATAACAACTTTTTTTTTTCTAACAACCCATTGGCATGTGATGATGTGAATATGATGGAGAGGTGCTTGAGTTATTAGTCGTCAAAGGGTAATTGCAATGTAGAGGCATAATGAAAAAGTGGGCCCACCATGTTAGTTTGGACCCTAGATGAATCATTTTTGGTCCTTCCCTTTTTATTTATTACAATTATAGACCAATTGTACGAAAACAAATATATTTATAGCTTGTCTATACCTATTTTTATAAAGGAAAATTGAATTTTAATAATTCCACATTTTTTGTACTTGGCCGATAATAATCTCACCAGAGTTTATTCTTCTCATCAGTCACACCTTTTAATTTATTTTTTCTCATTGCACCCCCGTTAACTCACACTAACGTCGTTAACTGAAACTCACAATTCTAGGCGATTATTCACCAAATTTGAAAGAGGAAATCGAGACGATGATATTGTTATGTTCAATTGAAGAAATGAGCATGTTTGATGGTTTAATTGTCGGTTCTGGTCATCCCCTCCGACGAGAACATAAACCTAAAACCCATCAAACCATGCTCATTTCTGCAATTGAACATACCAATATCATTGTCTCAATTCTCTCTTTCAAATCCGGTGATCACTATAATTGTGAGTTTCAGCTAACATCGTTAGTGTGAGTTAACAGGGGGTGCAATGTAAAAAATAAATTAAAAGGTGGAACTGGTGAAAAGAATAAACTCGGGTAGAATTATTATCGGCCAATAACAAAAAGTTAGGATTATTAAAATCCAATTTCCCTTTTATAAATTACTTTTCTTCAAGGATGGACCGATGTCGACTTTTAACGTCCAAATTCAAAAATAATCATGGGATATGGATTGTCCCATTTATTTATTTATTTGTTTATTTATTTATAACTGCTAAACTCCCAATCCAATCCCAATGAAGGGTACTGGCCAAATTCCCATTTCAGCCGGGACTCAAACTTGCAACCCGTCATAATCCACAAAGGAGAAAGCCTTACCGCAAAACCCCTAACCACCAGGCCATAGAACTGATGGCGATTGTCCCATTTATTAATATGCACAATCCATATGGAAGTGAAGTGATAATAACAATTTCTTTCTTTCTCAACAAAATAGAAATACAAATAATAAAGTTATAATACGAAAAGCCTCATCTTCCTGTTTTTTTTTTTTTTTTTTTACAGAATAGCTCTAACCGGAGAGGGCTGCTGTTTCTTATACATTTGTCAATTTGTTAATAATAATACCAATAATACCAATAATATTCTAGTTGTTACATGAAACTGTGACATAATGGTCGTGTTTCTTCATTCCATATTTTGGCAATGTCGTGTGACACTCTAATGGCATCTAAGGATGCACCCGATAGACCCCTCCTTGTGAACCCAACTGCATATAACCCGCATTTCCCTTCCGTAAACGACGTCGTTGGCATCCCTTCTCTTGAAAACAAATCACTTTCCTGTTGTCCATCACCACAATTCAACAAACTGTAAGCATACAAGAAACTGGACCAACTTATGGAAATTAAAAAAAAAAAGTTTATTTTAACCTTTAGCCATGAAGGAACGTTGCTGCAGTACCCGGTCGCTAAAATAACCGAATCGATATCAAGATTTGTACCGTTAACAAGCTCTACATGACCCCTTGAAAACTTTTTATTCCAGGAACTATCTGAATGTTCCCTGACTTAATCTTTTGTAGTGTACCAATATCCAAAACAGGGGTTTTCCCTTTAGTGTTCTTTAACTCAAGTGGTCCTATTAATGGCCTCTTTATTCCATATTTGTCTAAGCTCCCAAGGCTAAACCTAGCAAGAATCAGCAGTATGTTATCAACTATCTTTATTGGCAACCATTTCATCAATGAAGTCGCCAATTCGAATGTCGATTTCCCTGCAATCTCCCTTGGTAATACATGAACCTGTGGATATGAAACCATGTTTAAGTTTTGGTTGTCATTTTCATTTTCGTTTCAAGATTATGTTAAGTGAAGTATGGAGTTGTGTGTATGGAACTCACTGAGCTTCTGACCACCATGGATGGAAAGGCATTGTGGTGGCAAAGATCTAGACAGACTTCCATGCCAGAGTTCCCACAACCGATCACCAAGACCTTTTTGCCTTGGAAAGATTCGCCTGATCGGTAGTCACAAGCATGCATGACATGGCCACCAAACTCATCAAGTCCTTCAAACTGTGGGATAACTTTCTCTGCATTTTCGCCGGTTGCTACTACAAGCCACCTGCATATGTACTCGATTTTGCAATCATGCACAACCGTTTGTACCCGCCATAGTCCACACACCTTATCATACTTGGCTGACTCAACTGATTCGTTAAACCGTGGGTTTATCTCAAATTTTTTGGTGTATGCTTCGAGATAGTCGATGAATTGGTATTTAGAAGGGTAGTCAGGGAAATTAGGAGGGAAAGGGAAAAAGGGTAGTTGACAAAATTGTTTAGGAAGATGGAGTTTGAGGCGGTCATAGGTTTTGTTTTTCCAGAGAGATGCAATGCAGTCGGCGCGGTCCAGGATCACAAAAGGAACCCCTTGTATCTTGAGTCCTGCGCCGACTGCAAGGCCAGACGGGCCAGCTCCAATTATGACTGGCCCGTTAACCACTATGCATCTCCTAGAGAATAGGGAACTTTGATCAAGAGTTTGTTGAACCATTTCTGGAAAATGTTGAAGATTTGATGTCAGGTATGGGAATGATTTGTTTTAGTTGAAATGGATATATAAGAGAAGAGAGACATGTGTGTGGAAGGGGTGAGAGAGCAATGCAGAGGTATAAATAGGGTGGAGTTGAGATGCATGTGATTGGGACAGATATTGGAAAATGATAAAGACTAAGTTATCACAAATATATTGGTACAGTTTCTTGTATTTTGTTTTTATCTACAAGTGTAAGTGTCACAAGTTTTGATCCTTATATAGTTATAAAAGAGAGTATTGGATTTAAATAATCTCAACAATAATCTATTGGTCGTTATTGATCTCAACTGACGAAATGTGTGTTGACGGTTCCACCTTTTAATATATTGTCCACCAACAGACTATAACTAACAAAATATGAAGAA
The DNA here is from genome assembly GCA_030844895.1 of Ambrosia x helenae. Taxonomy (NCBI): domain Eukaryota; kingdom Viridiplantae; phylum Streptophyta; class Magnoliopsida; order Asterales; family Asteraceae; genus Ambrosia; species Ambrosia x helenae. Next base: position 60,690 of record JAUTDX010002011.1, read on the forward strand.
GAAATTTGACACGCAAGAGGGAATTTGACACGTAATCACGCCACATCAGTTGGGATCGGCGGCGCCCAATAGCTGACAGTTAAAAGTTGGACAATATGTTAGACATAGTCCATTGGTGGATAATATGTTATATGTTAAAAGGTGGTACCGCCAATACGCATTTCGTTAGTTGGAATCGGTGATGGCCAATAGTTGATAATTGTGATTATTTAAATTCAATACTCCTTATAAAAGTTGGAACATATATGTGAAAGTAAACGCGGCCAGAAGGAGGCTGAACGACGGAGAGGGTGATTGGACAGAGGAAATCCATAATCTGTGACCACAAGTTAGCTCGGAATTATGTCATGAATAACATGATTAGTTAATCGGTGTTGTTTTGCTAAGTTTAGGCAATCATGTTGGGAGGGGAGGCATATGATTAATGATGGAGAAGTGGAGGATTGGAGTGAAGTATATGTTTATTTGTACCAAAACTAGAATAAATATGCAACTAGGTCCTGCCTTATCATGAATTTCTTGTACCTAAGTTTGGCCGAAGGTGTACTTGTGGATTATAGCATGTACGGTTGGTCAGATACGGTTAAGTGAAAAGGATTTGTTGTACATATATGCTGGTGATACAATTACTTACGGAATTTAGGACCTATACACTCATTAATTCGGAATGATACACACTGACCCACATCACGCACTAATAGGAGGTTGCCACATACTCTAGAATGTGATGTCACGCCCCCAGAATGTGATATCACGGAGTGTATGAAACCCAGAACCCCTACTTAAATTCGACCAATAATGTTACGTGTCGCATGATAGGACAAAATTACAATTAAACAATTTACAAGACAAGAAGATCGGTTTAATTGACTATATAATAGGAGTAAGCTTGCATAATATGTACAAACGTATATGTTACATCCAAATCTTAATAAGAAATTCTTTCATATATAATTGCAAGTGTTTGGACCATCTCAAGTAGCTTTTCCTTCATGTAAATAAAATGAGATATATTCCCCATTTCTGGCAACATGATATATCCACGCATATGGGAACTACCTAAAAACTATTTATTTTCATTATAATAAATCACTAAAAGAATCATCATTAGTTGGTTACATTAAAATAGTTAAAGCTACAAAGGTTGTTTGGCTCTCAAAAGTTGGAAGTATTCCATAAACTCACTTGTTTATTTTGCTTCAACTATGTTTCTAGTAATCCATTGCCCACAAAACAAATGGCTGTCTTTCTTCTTCCCCCAAACCTCTTATAAGCCACACATTCCATCAACTTAAAATAAAAAATAAAAAACGCGTCTATCTATATATACATACACCCACACACATATATAAGGGTGGCCGGAATGGGTTGAAGAGCTCAGACCTGAACAGAACACACCGCCCCTCCCTTTGGAGCTGATGAACAACATCAAGATTTGTGTGTGTGTGTGTGTGTGTCATTTTAGGGGTTTAGGGAGTGTTTTCATGCATGTGGGAGTTAGAGAAAATAAAACTTATTTGACGTTGTTGTGACATTTGGAGAAAATTGAGATTTTTTTTGGATACCCTACACCCTAAGAACGGTTAAATACATGACATGCATACAACTAATTAACTAGACAGGGGAGATATATATGATGTCTAATGGTGACGAATAAGTGGGGTTAACTTTTTTTTATATAATTAAAAAACATTTATTTCACATTTACATACCACTTAGACCATATGTAGTGGAAACCACATTGGGCGTGAAAGTGGCAATTCACGCCCATTTTCACATGTGCACATCGCCCCCCCCCCCCCCTCGTTAAATGGGCGTTATGGTCAATGGCGTGAAAGAAATCACGCTCCAAATCAACATTCAGCAACCAATCAAATGTCTCCATCGGGTAATGATTGGAAAGGGCATTGCGGGGCTTGAAACCACTACACCCATTTTTAATTTCAAGCCCTTTCAAGCTTCATGTGGGACCCACATGTCATATGTCACACAATGCCCCATGTCGAGGCTTGATATTTGGGTATGTTTGGTATAGAGCTTTTAGAAGCTTCAAGCTTTGAAGAAAAAAAGCTCTTAATAAAAATCATTGTTTGGTTGAAGGAACCTTAAGCTTTTAGGTTAAAAGAAAACGCTCCATATTGAAACGCTCCTACTACTAGCGTTTAAAAAAAAGCTATAAGCTCTTAGTATTTAAAATTACTTAAATAACCTTTCAAGATAATATATTTCAAGGAGACATTGAACACCTTGACAGGGGTTAGAAGACAAGGACTTTTCTTAGGAAGAACTGTTGTTTGGGAGGAGAGTAAGAAAAGGTTGAACGAATTGGATGATTTTTCATTACAAAGACCTCAAGCAAAGGGCGAGAAGTAGACGGGAAAGCGATGGAGATGATAACACCAAGTTTTTCCATTGTGTTATAAACAAAAGAAGAGCTGCTAATTTTATACCAAGGTTGTTGGTTAATGGGGTCCCGAAGACGAAGTAAAAAAAAGTGTTTGTTTTTTTAAGAACTAATTTGTAGAATACATGGTGACTAGACCGGTTCTAAACTGTTATGGCTTGAAACGACCTTCGTATGTGGAGGCTCAAAGTGTAGTGGCACAATTTACAGAGGAGGAAATCAAAGATGCAGTTTTTGGATGTGGGGACGACAGAGCTCCTAGGCCAGGCAAATTCAATTTCTGTTTTATTAAACAAGTGTGTAGTTTTTTTACAGCTGATTTTGACACATTATGCAGTATTTTTTTGAGCATGGTACCATCAATAGGGGAGTGGGCTCTTCTTTCATTACTTTGACACGAAAAATCAATGACCCAACAGACCTGGGAGATTATAGACCGATTCATCTCATTGGTGTGGTTAGTAAGGTCATCTCCAAGATTTTGGCAAACCGATTGAAGATGGTTATGGGGAGTATTATTTCATATATGCAGTCGACTTTCCTTAGTGGTAGATACATCTTGGATGGCCCGCTCATGAATAATGAAATTATTTCTTATCTTCAGCGAGATTGTCAGTGCCATTCAATGAAGCTCTGACTTTTGAGTTTGATTGTAAGAAATGGATAAGACAAGACGACCGCTTTCCCCATTTTTATTTATTTTGGTGATGGAATGTTCTCGGGGTTATTTAAAAAGGCGAGCCAAATTGGTGCTTTCGATGGTGTTCATCTCCCTAATGATGGTCCGATTTTGCCTCATCTTTTATATGCAGATGATGCAATATTATGGGTGATTGGTCGATGTTCAACTTCAAGAATATGAAGCAAATTCTTAGAGTTTTCTACTTATGTTCGGGTTTAAAAATAAACTTGCATAAGTCCACTTTGTTGGGTATCGAGTGGAGATTGAGGAGGTGAACAGAATGATGCATTACATGGGTCTTATGCAGCTATATTCCGTTGTGTATCTTCGTTTGTGTATCTTCGTTTAAAAGTATGGGTGAATATGAATAGAATTTGCAATTGGGAACCAGTGATGGATGTATTTTGGGCTCTGTTAATCTTTTCGGACAAGAAAGCTTATGTGGCGGAGATCGTCTATTCGTCTATGATGTTAAATCTTTGTGATATATGTGGTTTAAAGCCTTTCAAAAAAATGTGGTTTAAAAATAGGTTCGGCTAGAATTATAGATGGAAAAGTTGGTGCAAATTTGACATGATGTAAGAAGTCAGGTGCGGCGCTCTATCTCAACTATAGTTTTTGAGTGTTTTTTTTTTTTAATGAAGTTTAACTTTTCAAAAAATAATAATAAATAAAAGCTTGCCGGTCGATCCTTTTGCAAGTTTAGTACATACATAAATAAATTAAATATTAGCTGCAAACTCAAAAGTTAAAACCACCACGTTTATCCATCATTAATACTAATTTGTCAATTTCACGCCTAATCTACATTAATAAAGCCTATGCGTTTACACTATATGGCTCCATGCCTAGCTACACATATGAGAATGGTGTATATATATATATTATATTTCTAATGAACCAGGGTGTACGTATGCATATATACGTAATCATGTATGAATTTCAAGTTTAACATACCATATTAGGCTGTAAGATATGGAATGAAGCCCCTAGAAGCTTTATTGTGACATATCAGTCATCTCATATTGGTTAGATAACTATAAATAACATTTTGGAGAGATAAAAACAATAAAAAATTTGAAATAAAGTTAAAATTAGGTCCAATTGACCGGCCGGTTGAAACCAAGATGGTTCAAATAGCAAAAACCAGACCGATTACATGTTAAGTTCCCAATATGATGACGAGCCCACTCTAATTTTGTAAACAATACATAACACCGATTCAATAGAGAAATCTGGTTTTTAAGCTAATTTCTAACATGCTATAGTCACATATCGGAATCAAAGAGCCATAACCATAACCAAGCCAAACTAATAAATGATGCTATTATTTAGAAAGTCATCTCATCACCACATATGACTTTTTTTTTCAATACACTTGATATTGCTTGATGATTCCCATGTTTTCCAAAGACGAACATTGTTCGGTTTGTCATAAGGCTTGTCTAGATAAATTTGGGGAACATGCGGTCCAAAAATGAGGCTCCAGTTAACTATTTGACGAACCTGATGAAGAGGAGATGTGAGGGATAAAAAATCACTACATTTAGTTGAACTTTTAACAATAAGCATAAATTATTCATGTCTTTTAATTACTTTAATAGATGGATAATTAATTATTCATCCAACTCCACTCATTGTTCACTTTCGGTCACTAGACTATCTCTTTCTTTCTGCTTTAACCACCGATAGCACCTATATAATATAGGTTTAGTTTCATTAGTATTGATTCTCTCTTCAATACATTTTTTTTTATATTTAATGGGCGTTTGGGATTGAGTTTGAAAACAGTTTATTGACTTATTGGCTTCTTTAAAAAGCCAATAAGTTGTTTGGCTACATCAGAAACACTTTCTGTTTTGACTTTTTTTCATATGGGTGGAAAAACTGTTTTAAAAAAGTCACAAATCCTAACCTTTTGTTTTAGCTTTTGGCTTTTGGAATGACAATTACTAATCTACCACACATACAACCAATTTTCATTTTAAAAAACAACTTATTGAGTTATTGGTTTTCTCATCATAAAAGCTAACTTAAAATCTTTTTTAAACCATATTTCAAAAAGTCAAAAGTCAATAAGCAATACTAACAAAAAACACTTTTATACGACTTTCAATGGTTGTATAAACAATTAAACATGGTATATTCAACTTATTTACATAGAGATAGGTTCAAATAAAGAGGACTTTTTTTCTAATATTGGTTTTAGAATTTCAATATCTATCTCAAACGAATTTGGATTGAACTTATTCCAAACGATATTGAAATTGTAAAGCTTTACCATCTTAGCTCTTAGACCTTTTAGGTTCTATTACTTAGGGTTTAGTCCTTTAGGTTTTTGCTCTAAGGTTTAGCTTTATGGTTTAGCTTTAGATTTTAGCTTTTAGCTTGTAGGGTTTAGCTTAAGAGTTCATGGTTAGGGATTATGATTTAAGATTCGATAATCCGTTTCTAATGTCATTGGAATAGGTTCAATCGAAGTTCATTTAAGACGGATGTTGATTTTTCAAATATTCTTTTGATATGAATATGCTTTCTTATTCTTCAAGGAGGAGAAAGACGTCAAGATTTATAAAGAAACAAAAAAACAAGTACTCTTTAGATTTAGCTCTATGCAATGAAATAAATAACGGCACATACATGAGGAGATATGACTGGGTAATTGGTCAAAATATGCTAGAGAATATGCCAGGATATGTCACTAATTTACAACACACTAAATACTAATTGCTGCTGAATTTTGTTTTAAACTGAAACTAGGTAATACTAAACTGAAGTTACTACATAACTTAAGTTAGTACCAAAGGAAACCAGGTTATCACTAAGCATTTATGTGGAGGTCATGGGGAGTCTCATGTTGAGCCTGGGGTTTTATGACATTGGGCTTTTGGCGATAGGTTTCCCTGAAATGGTGAGCTGTGTCATCAGCGTCATTTGCGTACACGGCATGGGTGACCTTTTGCTATTGGATTTACCCGGGTGATCAGACTTTTGTTGGTCATTCAAAAAAAAAAAACTTATCGCTAAGCTTTTATGAAGTCCATGCCATAGAGAATCCATAAAGACTAATCCATTGATTCCATTCCATAGAGTTGTAAAATCTGAAAACCCGTTATATGTTCTGTATGTTTACAAGATCACCATAGATTCTTGTATACTCATCATGACTTGTGGTCTAGGATTCTCCCATGAAAGGGCCAAGTTAAATAGAGATGCCCAAAGCTTGAGTAGGATAAATCAAAGACGCTTAATTTAATTAGTGTTGTATGAAACTTTTAACTTTACAACAAAGTGTATATATATGTATATGGCTTATAGTAAAAATAAAGCCCACCCATTATTACATTACACTGCTGCTGCCCAACACCCTATTACTGATCTAATAGCCAGAGTAAATGCTAATAGTATAGAAACCAAAAACCTAACGGTTTCTAATGCGTTAGTGCAACAGCCGCTTCCTGCACCAACGGCTCAGTCACATGCACAAAATGCTCTGCCTCTCTTTCCACTTGCTCCCAACATTTGTGCACATCCTTCCCTTCTTTCATCTTCTTTACAAACGCCACAAATCTCCTCCAGTTGTCTGCCTGAAACAACTCCGGATTCATCCTCAGATACGTAAACGCACACATCTCATCGTTTTCAGATAACGAAGCTGCCTTCAAGATCTGCTCATGTGCATAATCGTCATATCTTGGTAATGCATTCTCTCCGCCAGAGCCACCTGTGCTTCCCGGGTCGCTAATGTCACTTGCTGCACCAACTTCTCCGGTGCACACTGCGCATCCTGAGGCTGCTCGTGTCCCGCATTTCTATACACGTGAAATTGAAAACTGCACCATGGCGTCCCAGCATTCGGGCTATTGGGAGGTACCCGTCTCGGTAACGGGTGTTGTAGTAGCCAGCAGTGAGCTCAGGGGCGTGGGACCGGGTTCCATAGTGCCTGTGGATGCCGGCAACTTTAACCGATATCTTGACCCCTCGGTTTTTCGAAAATTGAGGTGGCTGACGCGAGTATTCGATCTCCATGATCCAATAGCATTTGTGAATACCATGAGAGGAAGAATTCTCCATACTCACTGTTCCAGCCACCGTCTTCTTTCTTGAAAAAGTTGGTGTCTTCAGGCCAGTTGTTGTACTCACCTGCATCTGTCGGGCCCGTGCTGCCCCATTCTGGCTTACCATAGTTTCTCAGCTGCAGCTTTCAAGCTGCTAAGCATATACTGCAATAAAACATCTATAAAGTAAGCATTGCTTCTACAAAATACAAGCAAAAACAAGAAGCAGGAATGTCAATCAGGTATATTAATATTATTTACCTTATCATAACACTGGAAGGCACCAATTCCTGGAAACCTCCATATTCCATCTTTTTCTGGGTAAGATGGGTACCGAAGCTCTCCGGCTGACCCATTCCAACTTGAATTTCCTGTATAGCATGCCAAATCAATCAACTTAACAAATCATAGAATGAGTTGAAGTGTTTAAAAACAAATGAGAGAATGATGGTGTATGTGTGAGTGTGTTCCACTAGCCAAGCGATATTGTAGATATGTTTAAATAATTGTATTTATCTTGCTTCTATATTCATAGGAGCTTATCTTCAAGATTAATACCATAAAACATTTTTAGTGATATTGTAGATGTATTTAAACAACTATATTTTTCTACAATATCACTTGGCTAACATGTTCAACAGTCTGCATGACAAATATCCAACTGAAACACACATCTATCTAGTTGTAAGAATATAATGATAATCGCAAGTGAAGACATACGATAGGTAACGTACCACAATGGTGTCACCAAGAAGATGACTGAATTTGTCCCTGAAAGATCGCATGTAGTCCGAGTAGCACTGAATAGGAGTCCTACCCTTGAGGCAGGGGATGGTGTCACAACCAAGGGACAGATATTCATTATTCCTTCTTCCCCATTGATCTGTGTATGCAAGGTCAGGGTCATTATTTATCTCCTCCAACACCCACTTTGGAAGAGGTATCCTGCAAATATATCATCAAATTTTTAAAACTAATCTAGATTTCTTTTACCACTAACTCACACACCCTCTATTCCTAATATAAAGTTACACATTTGTTAGAATTGTTCCTTAACATACAAGCCCCTCTTTTACTAAGGGGCTGTTTGGTTGATTAAGTACTGAATCAATAAGAGGTCTGAATGGTTAAGAGGCTATGAATAATTAAGTGATGAATAGTTCAGCTATGCACCAAGTCTGAATAGTTAAGCTCTTAACCATTCCATTCAAAGTCTTTTTTAAGTTGAAACAAACAGTCTGAATGCTGAACCATTCAGAGCTGAATGGTTCAGAGCCTCATTAAGAGGCTACCAAACAAGAGCTTTACTAACCCTTCAAATTTGGGAACATTACCAAAATAGTCAAAGGCGACAATCTTGTGGGCAAAAAATGCCGGCCAAACCTTACCCGACAGTCAATGTCTATTTTGAAAGTAAGTTGGTCAGCTATTCATATTTTGGTCATTTCCCCTTAAAATTTACTCCTAAAAAACACCTATTCCTTCCTATACAAGACTAGAATTCAATCACTTTGGTGGGATAAACACGAGGCAATCAAGACTACAAGCCCTCTATATATGAATCTAGATGACTAGATTTTGCTTTTTTATGACCAACAATAGCCCGATCACCGGGTAAACCAATGGCAAAAGGTCACCCAGAATTGCAAACGCAAACGACGCTAGTGACCCCCCGCCAGCATTCTAGAGGAAACCGACCAGCCAAAGGCCTAATGTGGTAAAACTCTTGGCTCAACTAGTGCAATTTTGCTTTGGGCGATACTTGAACTCAAAACCTCCACATTAAAAGTAATGTGGCTACCGATACACCAGAAGATTATGGACAATACATTTAACTTTAGTAATGTTTTATGAACATTAAAGATAAAAGAAAGCTAAGTAACAAAAAAAAAAGGAGGGAGCTCACGTGCAAGAGTCACCAACGTTCCCGCCACATTGATGGAAGGACATGACAGCCTGGACCTTTAGCCCATGTTTCTTTGCCATCTCCAACAGTTCCGCATAACCACCCCAATTATACTGACCAGGCGCCTCCCTCTCCACCAATCCCACCACACGTCCATCATTATCCCCTCCACACCTGCACTCTTCAACGCCTGTAAACTCGCGTTCATCGCCTTCCTTCTATTCACTCCGTTACTCATCGTCACACTGTCCAACGGCATCATCACATACACCGGCACTCCCTTCTTATTATCCCCAACCTTACCCATTCTATGCTCAATCACCGGCGCCTCCTGTTCTGTCATCAACGCCTGGCATGCAACGGACAGATCTGGTCGCATTCCTCCTCTTATAGGACTCATTGGTGGAGACGGTGATAACCTGTCTGTCTCTGTCGCTTGTTTCTGTACGGATACACGGATGTTGGTCGTGGAGACATCCAGACGGCGGAGGCGCTAACTACAGCTGACGTTGGCTCTCCTCCTCCGGTAGTGTGGCCGGAATCGGTTGTGATTGGAGTCCGGATAAAGCTCCGATCTGGTTTAAACTCATCGCCATATATAATAATAATAAGAAGAAGAAGAATTAATTAATTTAACAAATTCAGAAACAATTAACACCGATTGGATTATTGGATACTTAGAATTTATTATTTGATTTAGAATTATGTGTGAGATTCAATGAAATGAAATTAAAATGTGGGGGTGGGGGAGTTGGTTGGATTGGATGTATATATAAAACGAGACTCGAGATTCAACAAGGATTACGTGAATTTTATGGGTTGGATAAAAAGGTGATAAATAAAAAAATATTTATTTTATCTTTAATGAGACGTGAAGGGTGTGCCACGTGTCAACGTGGAAGAGTATAAGCCACGGCGAAGGCGACGGCTGTGATGAAGCTTTGGAGTCATGTGAATTGGGCGGTGAGATGGATTGGATACTGTTCACATGGGGACGCGCTTATTGTTTGACGGAATGGATGGTTGACACGTGACGTGAGGGTAACTGAGTGAGTGCAACTTACCCAATGAGTCGTAGAAAACAGCAATGCTGTAATTCTATTAGCCAATTTTTTTTTAATAAATCATATAGGGGGACGGAGCACTACCCGTTAAGGTTTTTTATCTTCACTGATTTTAACCAATCATACACTGCCACATCACTTCACTGATTTCTTTCACCGAAAACCGTTTTTTAGAGGCAGCACTACACTGATTCACTCCACTGAAATGTTTTTTTTTCTATTTTTTTAAATAACATTAATTAATCCATATTTATATTACATTAAGTTAAAAAAAAAAATCCATATTAGTTTAAACTAGATTGTGCGTACACCGCGCGTTGCGGCGGTGTCAAGTTAGTTGTTTATAGTTGACGGCAAGTTATGCGATACATTAACCATATGAAATCATGTGTCATATATGATCTAAAGCGTTGCTGTTAAGAAAGAAAGGGAGTCAAACCTTGGTTGATCCGTTTAGTGAGGAGTCCATCTAACACTACACAATCTCTACCTTTGCATCAAAACATACAATAACGCAAATTTCTATCGTCGAATGAAAACGTATAATATTAGACCCGACTCGTAAAAAAGTATGTCGAGAAATAATTTATATTGTTTACATTGAACGTGAATTTATCACACACGTTTCACACGATAATATAATCACAATTTATTACAGTTTATCCCACACTTATCACACAAAAACATTTCCAAATACTTATATTTTTTTTTAACATCAACCATTGCTATAAAACGTAACTCCAATTAATAACCAAATTTAATATTATTATTTACTTTACTAATTTAAAACTGTTGCCAACTGCAAAAAGAATACAACAGCTATAAACTTTGAAAAATGCATACTACATCGTAAACATCAACAAACAATATTGCTCTCATCTCTACTCTCCCCCTTGACTCTTTTCTCTACCCATAGACACTGTGTAGGTCCACCCACAACCACCATCCAACACCACCGGTCACCCCCACCACATCCAACCACAAAGTAGCCAGTTCCACCTCCACCTACATGATGATCACCTAACTGCGGCACCATACCACCACAATCTAACCTACGCCACCACAGCACCGATACTTAAGTCGGTCCACCACTTTAACAACAACACAACACAACACAACATAGCCGTACTACCGTCGGTGCCAATTTCAGTGAAACAGAACTACAACCACTGTTGACGGGAGTCGTGCGACTGACTAATTAGGTGACCTGAAGACACCTTAGCCAACAACCGACCCAGTTGGTTGTGATGCCGCCGTCTCCGTGTGTGTGTGTGTGTGTGTGTGAGAGAGAGAGAGAGAGAGGAGTCTTGTGCAACTGTACAACTGCTTCTTGTTCTTCTGTTCTTCTTGTGTAAACACCACCAGCGACCACCACGTCTAACCATTGCCGCTGGCCATCAAGCCTAACGACCACCGTCGACGAAAGCAAAGTGCACCGTCACCATCACCGGCGACGATGCCTCCCTCTTTCATTGTATCCCAATAAGAATGGCGCTTTTGTAATTTTGACGAAGGGTAGTTTCGTAATTTCCGTCGGTTGCCACCGACCATGCAGATGTATATATAATGTATTTGAAAAAAAAATCTATTTTTTAGTAAACATTATTTATTTCATACACTATTTGGCCCACCTATTATTTCTCTTTAATTATTTACTCTCACACAATACACCTAGCTATACATACATCTATATCTATTACTTCTTCACATTCTTCATTTTTCTTTTGCACAGAACGTAAAAAATAAAGGAAAGCATGCTCAACTTAAAAGAATATAGAGGGAGAGATAGAAGAGAGATTAGAAAGAAATAATATTTTAGAGTTAATAGCCAAAATCGTCCCTGAGGTTTGGTCACTTTTTGCCACTTCAGTCCAAAACCCAAACGTGTTAAATCTGGGTCCCTAGGCTTTCGATTTTTTGCCACATTCGTCCTTGACACTAACCAGTTTAACTTATCTCGTTAACTCTGAGGGGCATTTTTGACCTTTTAAACTTATCACAGCCAAACACCCACCTATCACAGCCAAACACCCACTTATCACCAAACACTCTATGTACAGCTCTATTCCTACAGCCAAACACCCTCCTTGTCTGCTCCTTATACCGTTCCCAACACACTCTCAATTTGGAATCCCCTGTAAAAACCCTATCTCTTGTCTTCTTCTCTGCAGAAACCCACAAGCACATACACACACTTGTGTGTGTTCTGATTGAGAGCCCAACCGGACAACCAGCACCAGCCGCCGCCGCCACTCTCTCCGGCGAACCCTTCCTCTCCGGCGAACCCTTCCTCCGCCGCCGCCACCCCTTCCTTCCACCACCACCGCCGCATCACTCCTTCCACCCCCGCCGCCAACACCTTCCACCACCGCGCGCCCCCTTTTAAGACCCTTTTTTTTTCTTTTCAAATCAATATGTTCATGGGGGTCTCCACCTCCGTTTGCACAAGGGCTTCGTCATTACCATCGATATATGGTAATAAACAAACATAATCTCCTACATCTAATATGGCGGTTTGTGATTCTCGACCATAGTGCCAAGAGTGGCACAAGGCGATGGCGAGAAGGAAGTTTGAAGGTTTTTTCAGATCGGTACAAACAGTACTCGGATTAGTATAGAATCTTGTGTTTATGTTAACAATCGAGTAATATCACAGGTTGGTTTTAAAAAGATTTGGGAATTGAGGAGTAATCGGAAACAGTAAATGGGAATAAACAAACAACTATTTTGGCGGTTATTATTTGGAGGGAAAAGGGTAGAGAGAGTTTGAAAGTTAGTTAAATGAAACATAAACTTTCTATATACAAATGATCTTGATCCGGCCTATTTATATGTTTGAACCGGTGCAATGATCAGACGCGACTGTACATCGTAACTGTTCGGATAATATCGAACTTATGATATCTAATTATCTAACCGGTGTGACATATAAACCGGTATTAACTAACATCTAGACTTAGGACATAACTATTAACACATGTTTCTTATTTACATAACATAAGATAAACCAAGTTTATATATAATCATCTAACAATCTCCCCCTTAAACTTGAGTTTATCATCTTCGGTTCTTCTTCATTCTTCAGTTGAGGATGAACGGCTTCGCTTCTTTGGTGGTAAATCTTCATCAATCCATCCGTTTCCTTCGTTTCCACCGCTTGTACTACCTTGTTCTTTGTTCACTTCAACGACTAACTCTCGGCCCTATATTTGAGATGGTACCACTCCATCATCTCCAAGTATCTAACATACACTAGCCTTAGATTAACGCTATGTCTTCTTTCTTTACTAAACTCGGTAGTCCTCTTCCATAACCCATAGACATTGCGACTATTGCCCAATTTTCATCCTTTGTAACTTTATCATATCCACCAAACACTTGTACTTTAGTGTATAGATCCAATAAACATAATGGATATCCGGTTGTGTCTCGTGGTGGCATAGGGGCTTTGTCTTTGATTTTTAAGAAATCGTACATGAACCATTGTACAATCTTTTCGAATTCTAACTCAAACTTTCTTTTGTACCTTTCAACGGTTGTAGTAACATGGATTAGATCCATGAAAACTATGCAATCTTGCAAACTTGATTCTTGCGTTGGGTACATGATGGGACCTCTTTCCATATTGCCTTCATAATCATCCTTATCGATTGAGAATTCTTCGAACTTCTTATACATATAAGCCCTTTCTTTGTCTTCAACATTTAGTGCTTCAATTTTGCTTCAAATCTGACCCGTTTCTTTGCAAACGCTTCTAATGCGCCTTTTCCATCTTTTACAACAATATTTTCTCTTTCGGGACATTTAAATGTGAAGTGACTTTCACTATCACAAATTCGGCATAAGATTATCTTTCTTTTCTCTTGTATGATCGGTCGATGGATGTAACAAACATCTCCATCAAATTCAACTTCTAAACCTTCTTGGTTCAATTTTTCAATACTTAGCACATTTTACGAAGTGTAGGGACATAGTATACCGATTTGATCTTGTGTACTTGCCCTCCGCTTGTAAGTATGACCGATCCCTTCCCTCTAAAATATTTCTCTTCTATACCCACTTGGTGTTGCCTTCAACACCGAATGATTTTGAGAAAGTGGCGAATTCGTCTTTGTAGCCACATCCATGTTCTTTGCGTGTAGGCTTGCATACCATATGTTAATCCACCCTTTGTCATCCGTTCCTTTTACCATAAATTCGGTCTTTCCAATCTTCTTAGGACAATCCTTTCTATAGTGAAAGGGTTGTTTGCACTTTCCACAACACATGGCGTGTGGATATTCGGGAACGTCTTTGGTTTGTTTATTGAACTCCTCTTGCGCCTTTTTCTTCTTAGTAATCTTGTTCTTTGGTGATGATGCCATATGGAAGTGGAGAAATTGATGTTCAGCGGATTCTCACAATCCTTCTTACTGATTCGACTCTCTTGGTCGCCCTAAATTGATCCTCTTGATCATAACAATTGACTATCGGCTCTTGCCTTTGTCATATATAGGAACATCTTCGGATTCTCATCAACATCATCGAATAATCCTTTGGACGTGAAACGTGGCTCTGATGCCATGTTAACAATCTGAGTAATATCACAGGTTTGGTTTTATAAAACAGATTTTGGGAATTGAGGAGTAATCGGAAACAGTAAATGGGAATAAACAAACAACTATTTTGGCGGTTATTATTTGGAGGGAAAAGGTAGAGAGAGTTTGAAAGTTAGTTAAATGAAACATAAACTTTCTATATACAAATGATCTTGATCGGCCTATTTATATGTTTGAAACGGTGTGCAATGATCAGACGCGACTGTACATCGTAACTGTTCGGATAATATCGAACTTAGGATATCTAAATTATCTAAACTGGTGTGACATATAAACGGTATTAACTAACATCTAGACTTAGGACATAACTATTAACACATGTTTCTTATTTACATAACATAAGATAAACCAAGTTTATATATCATCATCTAACAGGTTTATTGTCTTGATTTGATGGATATGATTGTTTTGGGTATTAATTGTTTG